>JACXGJ010002842.1:0-60510 GCA_016801105.1 Esox niger
ATTAATTATTTAAAAATCATACAATGTGATTTTCTGGATTTTTGTTTTAGATTCCGTCTCCCACAGTTGAAGTGTTCATATGATAAAAAGTACAGACCTCTACATGCAAGTAGGAAAACCTGCAAAATCAGCAGTGTATCAAATACTTGTTCTCCCCACTTTAAATATGTACATTTGGTGGATCTTGTTGGTCTTAGCAAAAATATTTACATTTGATATTGTCATTAAGAGGCGTTATTACTGTGCCTCTTAAAATATCCTAACATCTTTGAAAGGTCTCACATTATATTCATGTTTCACACATTTACATTTTCAAAATTCATGATAACCTTATACCCATTTCTGCCATTTTCATGGTTTCTTAATAGATTGAATATGTCTGATTTGTCGTGTAGTACACTTTGTCACTGTCCATCCATATGCTATAGACTAAGAAATGCTAGTCCGATTGAAGAGAATGAAAAATAAACCAGGTTGGATTATTTTGGTCTGGTTCATCATGTGGTTCAGTTCTGTAGGTTGTGTTACTGTGGTGAATGCTAATGAGTGCTGCCAACACCCTCTGCTGAAATTCTTATCTACACAGGGAGAGAGAGAATGTGAATATGAGAAAGGTAGGGCGAGAATAGAGGGCTGGGGCCACAGGCGAGAGGAAGGAATGAGAGAAGGGGCTGAGCACATAGTATAGAAAGAGAGTGTGAGGAGGAATGCAGTGTAAAGAAAGTGCACAATTAACACACAGCCAAGGAGGGCGTTTGTGTCTATTAGGTAATTACAGATGTCAGTGGCAGGGCAGAGTGTGTGTGTGTGTGTGTGTGCATGTGCATTTTCCTTTGTGTCATTTATTGTGCGTGTCTGCACCCCATTGCCGGCATGCCTTGCTGTGCTAGTCATTACAGCTTTCCAGCTAATAACACATTACATTTTGAATGTCACAGGTGCTTTGCTGACCTGTATTACATGACAGTGAACAGAAAGCAGCTCTCACTGCTTTTCTCCCTCGCAGGAACAGCAGAATTAATATTAGCTGTTATTCTATAACAGCCAGTGTTGGTTTTGTTGAATTATTTTGAAGGCGGAAGAATTAGTCACTACAGTGGATATTAAATTAACAGGTACACACAGACTTTGTAGCTAAATCTGTATGCATCACACTGAAGTGCGCTGGTTCTGTCTCAAACGTATTTAGATGTAGCAAGGGATTTCTTCATGAAGGGAAATTGCCAATGACAAGGTTTAGTCTGGAAAATACTCTAAACCCTGGGTGGTTTTGCAGAGACATTACTTTAAAATGTGGGTCTAGTTAAATTGGTTAGGGCTGAATCTCCGCTTCTCCCTCCTGAGCTGACCTGAATTCAGTGGCTGCGGTTTCGTCCACTGTGGTTGAGATCAAGTGTAGCGTTTGATGGACAAAGGCTCAAGATTAGATTATTTTCTTTCATTTTTCATCATAGTAATGTGCTCCTATATACTTAGCCTCTTTCATATAATCTATTTTGATCTTCATTATATATTACCCAGTGTTTTCTTTGATGTCACTGCCCATTTAGAACATTACAGTAATACTAACCCCCTAGTTATTCTTGACTGCATTACCAGAAATGGTTTGGTGAGAGAGCGAGCGAGAGAGATTCACGCACTCTGGCATACGTTCACCATATGCAATTATCTCAGACACCACTGCCCCTATTTTGAGGGGGAATGGGAATGTTGGTGACTAATATGCCTCAACATAGAGATGTGTGATTTACCAAGTGCAGCTTTAGCGGCACTATAATGAAGAAAATGCTAACTAAGCAAGGTCATACCACTTACATCGTTTTACCTAAAGTTGTGAAATGTGGTACATCTGTCCCTGTTCTCATTAGAAGTACATTTGCCTCAGGAAACCACGTTGTCTGCCTTAATGGATTTTATAGCATTTGAAAAAATAAGGTATATCTCAGACACCACTGCCTGATTTGTAACCCTAGACCTAGACCTGGGTTAAAGATGTATCATAGAAAACATTCCAATATTACACTAACTGTCTCAGAGGGGCGGTGGATCCTTAATGTGGGATGACGTATTTACTGTTCCCTTGTTATTGGTCCCTTAAGTAGCACTCTATCCAATGGACAGCAGAAAGCTTGCAAGAAAGCATTGGCACAAGTTTATGAGGTCATTTCTGTTGTTAGATTCTCAGATTGTATAACTTTTGTCAAGGAGAAAAAGAGAGGGGGAAAATCTAAAGACCAGTAAATTAAAAGAACGAAATAACAAAATATTTCAACCATGCTACTCAAAGTGCCGGTATGAACAGCAGTGTTAATAGTGCTAACAGACTGCAGCCTGTACTGAAGCTGTGGCCTTATGTCCTTGTTGACTGTTACTAAGAGAACCCTGGTCGGAGGCTGAGCAGCCTCTTATGAATACTCATGAGGCCACTGCTGTCGACACAGAGGAGATTCGCAGCAAAATGGTGCTCTCATTTTTTAAAGTCCTCTGGATGAATGATTTATGATTTACAAGGCTTGCCATTTAGTAATTGTTCTCTAATAAGCTCCTTGAATGGCATGATTAAGTGGAGGCTTGCTGCGTTCCTGCTTGCTGTTTTAACTGTAAAACACTGGTTAATATGCAAAGCACAGCCAGGCATGCATGAAGCACGGCTCCGACTGTATCCATCAACCACGGTGTGATACCCTGGTTTCACACTGTACAACACTCCTATCAGATGCCACAATCACATTTCACATCTCAGTCACATCCCCACCCTGAGTCTCTGAACAGATTCCGGAAACATTTGGCTTCATAAATGAATTATGCATGGAATATGGACTGAATTTATTTGATTGCAGGGAGCTTAACTTCATCAGGGTCATTTTCATATTCTGTCTGTTCAGAATCAATTGACTGCTAGAGGGATGTGTTGGCATATCATGGCAAGAAAGTCACTTAATCACAAAAGATATGAAACTCAGTTTAACATAATGTCAAAATTTCCACACATTGGGTTATGGCAGTATTGTTCCTTTCAGGGACATTTCTCTGAAGACATGTTCCTCCCACTGCAATATGCCACATGTTATAAGGAGATGAGAGAGAGTATCTTCCAGCTGTTCTGTCTAGGCCCTGGTGCAGGTGACTTCACTATTTTCATTATCTCACTGAGGTGCTAAGCATTCCATTCTGTCCAAGCTAACCTGGCCTATTATAGCCTCCTCCTTGTTATTCCCGTTTTGGAGTCACCTGGTATAACATCACCTGTATACCATTTAAATGCAATGTTGGGCCAGAGAGGTGATGTGCATAGAACAAACAATTCAAACACACTATGATAATATACACACACTATGGTGATGGATGTATCAAAGAGATGTCAATGACAAACGGTATTTCTGTTAACTTTTGTGCTGTAGGTGAAAAGTAAAGGGCATCCCTGGCCTAATTTGCTTCTGAATAGTGATTTATCTGTGTATGCCCTCATGTGTATTTGTTTACAGGCAAATAAATAATATATACACACATATACAGTGGATATAAAAATTCTACACAACCGGGTTAAAATGTTTCTGATATCAAAAAATGTGACAAAGATAAATCATGTCAAAACATTATCCACTTTCAATTTAACGTGAACAATTCAATTGAAAAACAAACTGAAATCTTTGAGGAAAAATGAAAAATAAAATCCTTACAATAACCGGTTTGCATAAGTGTGATCTTATAACTGGGGATGTGGCTGTGTTCAGAATAAACCAATTACATTCAAACTCATGTTAAATAGAAGTCATTACACACTTGCCATCATTTAAAGTGACTCTGATTAATTACAAATAAAGTTCAGCTGTTCCTGACATTTTCTTAGTTGCATCTCAGAGCAAAAGCCATGGTTGACAGAGAGCTTCCAAATCATCAGAGGGACCTTAATGTTGAAAGATATCAGTCAGAAGAAGGCTATAAAAGATATAGCATGGGACACAGTGAAGACAGTCATCATCAAGTGGACAAAAAATATGGCAAGTCTCCCAAAAGCATGTGGGATAATGTGTTATGGTCTATGGATTCCAAAAGGTATGTTTGGCTCAAAAAACACTACACATCACCCAAAGAACATCATACCCACAGCCAAGCATGGTGGTGGCAGCATTATGCTTTGGGGCTGTTTTTCTTCAGCTGGAAACAGGGACTTAGTCAGGGTGGAGGGAATTATGAAGATACCAGGCAATTTTGTCACAAAACCTTCAGGCGTCTGTTAGAAAGCTGAAGATGAAGAGTATGTTCACCATTCAGCACAACAATGACCCAAAACACACATCCAAATCCACAAAAGCACAGCTTTACCAGAAGAAGAGTAACATTTTGGAATGGCCAAGCCAGGGCCCAGACCTGAATCCTATTGAACATCTGTGGGGTGATATGAAGAGGGCTGTGCACAGGAGATGTCCTCGCAATCTGACAGATTTGGAGCGCTTTTGGAAAGAAGAGTGGGAAAATATTGCCACGTCAAGATGTGCCATGCTAATAGACTCCTACCCCAAAAAACTGAGTGCTGTAATAAAATCAAAAGGTGCTTCAACTAAGTTTTTGTTTAAGGGTGTGCACACTTAAACAACCAGGTTATTGTGATTTATCTTTGTCTAATTGTCATATCCACTGTATATATATTGGGAATGCATTAAGGATGTGAAACATTTGACAAATCATTTATTTTGTACGCATTTAAAAATGTGTATGTCTTACATAATTCACATAATCCAACACATTCACAGATTTAGAAATATATAGCATGTTGTTTGTCTTTGACATGTACTTTATATTCTTCCCATAATCATTTTGCGGTATGGAACCTAATGCTCTGCAGGGCTTGTGTCTCATGATGTTGATCTCTTGGCTGTGTTGAGGTCATTGAAGGTTTACTAGGGATGAGTCAGAGATAATGAATTAAGTCCTCAGCTCGGATTGGTTGATATTTTGATAATAATGTATTCTCCGATGTCTAGCCATTGGTTCTAATGTCATGTACAGTATGTTCCAATATGTACCACTTGTCATCAAAACCACTCATTTACAAACTTGGAATTTTATGCCTAATTATTGAGCTACTATGGGACTGGGATTCGTATAGATTATGCACATATAAAACACTTATTACACATCCAGCACAAAGTCCTGGGATATGTGAGAAATAAGGCTTATTTCAGTTCTGTTTTCATCACCAGCACTTTAATGGAATGGATCTCGAAATCTTGCTACAATACACTACCATGTAGAGATAAGAATTGGTGCACTAGTTTTATTTTGGGTGAACATTTAGTGTGTTATCTCACCGGAATACATACACTTCTGTTTTATTCTGTGTTTAAGGACCTTTCCAGATCTTGGCAGTATGTATAGAACTGTGCATGGTATTTTATTAATGAACAAAATTAGCATCTGTGTTTGTATGCATGCATGTATGGGTTAATGGCAATTGAACAAATACTGTGCAGAGTCTATGCCAGGCTGGAGAAGTTGCTTTCTGCCGCCTGTGTAATGTACAATCAAAGGGAATGAGTGGCATGGCAATAAAAACATGTCAGGGAGGAAGGAAGCTTAACAAGATGTCGCTGGCTCAGAGAGCGTCCAAGGAGGAAATGAAGAACCAATGGCTTTATTTTCCTTTTTTCTTTTTTTTCATAAAATATATTATATAAAGCTTTATTTCTGAGAGAGTGGAGAGGCAGTGAATGATAGAAAAGAACAGTCAGTGCTACAGTTTTAGTGGACTTCAAGAAGAGGCTTTATAGTAGTTAGAATGAGTGAAGAACTTGAGCGAAGAGTAATGCATGGAGTCTCTGATATACTTCCTGTGCTGATTCTCTGAACCTCTATACTGTTCCAAACACACTGCCAATCAAACTGCATATATCCTGCACAATGATGCCTAAATAGTACTGGTAGCATTGTCACCATTTAGTTGTGCCCCATAATGAAATCAATGGAGGACCATGGATCAGTTCATGCCCTTATTTACATTGGTGTGTTTGTCAGACACCACTGGCCACATTTTGATTACATTTTGGTGAATTATGCATCTTGCAAAGATGATCCAGCATTTACATAATTACAGTGATTGGCCCAAGGTGAGCTGAAATTCATTAGTGAAACACAATGTGTCATTGGCCCAAAGGAGGACGCGGCATCATTTGTGTGGGACAACATCTTCACGGATGCCTTGATTATCTTGTGTTGGCTTTAGAGAATAGCAGAAGTTGAGTTTATTTATTGTCATGTCGTTCCTCCCTCTGTTTCTCTTTTTGTACCCCTTTCTTATTTTTCGACCTCTTTGTTTCTATCTCTCCCTCATTCTCATGCTGTTTCTGCATCGCTTCTCTGTTTCCTTCTTTTTCTTTCTCTCTCTGTTTCCTTCTTTCTCTGTTTCCTTCTCTCTCTGACTCCCTCTCTTGGCAGCTACATTCCATTAATCCTTCAAAGATAACTGATGACTGCCATGCTGAGTTTCTTCTTTATTTATTTATCTGTTTTATTTATGATTGGCCTCCCTCTGGATAGGAAGGCGTGCAATTCCTAACATAATGTTATATTTCCTGGCCTGTCCTCAATGACACAGAAAAACACAGCCATTCTTTAAAAGCCCAATGCTACAGTACCTAGAGGGCAAATAGATGTTGTCCCAGTTCTGGGCTGGCTTGGTACCATTTTTAATAATCTTGTTGCAGATGCAGGTTTCTGCGTTTTGTTTTCTCAAAAGCAATATTTTTCCAGAAAAAGCAATACTCCCAAAATTGAAAAGGCGAGGGACCAACATTATAATATTTATTCTGTAATTTCAATTGTGTTTTAAGAAAGATTGCAAGGGCTTCAGACACCAACCATGTGCACTATCCCAGCCAGTGAGCCCTCTATAATAGTATACATGGCGTTTGAAGACTGTTATGCTGGCAATAGGCTACACATGACCTATTCCATGGACAGCCATTTGTGAGGAATAACCAAAGCCAGATTCTAATCCCGTGGAGATCTCTACAGTTACTGTGTACGAGAGCATCAGAACATCTCCTTGAAGTGCTCTCTCCCAGCAAAGACGCAGTGAAGCACATCTGTCGGTCTGGTATTGGTTCCTTCCCGGGCACAAAGGCGTGCGATTCAGGCTCAGATCTTCCATAGTCCCAGGGGGTGGTATCATAAAACTCTTCCTAGTATTGGTGCACCTCAGGAGGTACACAGCACCACCAACACAGCCCTCTTCTCCAATGAAACTCTTTCCCTCTTAGTATCCACTTCAGAGTGGAAGAACACAATGGCTACTGTGAATTATGTTTTCAGATCAAACATGGAGATGCTTTGTTATACCGGTGTTGGCCATAATGTGTCATACTTGTGATGTGCGTTAGGGATAATAGCCGTTAAAGTCAATGAAAAACAGATATCCCTCAAGACAGATCACTTTTATTTTACTCTATTTGAGGCTTTGGAATGAACTCCCTTTCAGCGATCAGCTCATTAGATATTTGATTAGCCTATTTATCTTCAATCAGACAGTTTTTTGTCTTTGAAGGAAGCATGTTTGTTTTTGTCAAGCTCAAGTAGGCCACCATCTCTTTCTTAATGAGCCAGATTGTCCATATGAATATTTCAGTCTTATTTGCTGAGACAATACTCCTTCCAAAGGCACACACACACACACACACACACACATATTTAACTTAGCTATATTACCGAGGAAATGTTTCCCCATTTAAACCTGAACCTTAACACAACCACTTCTCACTAACCCCAATTCGTTACTCTAAACCTATTCCATGAAAAGGAAATAATATATTTCCTGGCAAATTTTCCTTACTTTACCATCCTTGTGGGAATTTTCTGTGAAAACACACACACAGTGGTGTCATTTGCTGACAATGGGATACACCACCTCATCTCGTTATCCCTCATCTCAGGCTCCCCAGTCTCGATCAGCCTCATTATCTCTCTCCCCCACAAACAACTCCAAACTATGGGACAGTTCACAAACGCCCTTTACAGTCTTTCCCTTTTTCCATCTGTCCGCCTTCTCTCTCTCCATCTTGCGTGCTCTCCTTCTCCCCCTTGTGTTTCTGGGCCCTGGGCTGACATTGCATTTTGACAGAAGTAGATGTGAATCTGGGCATGCTGACTGCTGTTACAGTGTGATGCAGGATGAGGAGGAGCCGTCGTAGAAAACACACACATACGTGTGTACATCCGTTGCAAATATTTATTCCTGACATTCTTGGCAGATAAGTCTCAGTCAATTCTTATAGCTTTTTTGAAGTTTTACCATGCAGGACGTGGTCTGAATAAGCATGTCATTGTCTTGCTCTTCTTGCCCCTCCTTGTCTGTCCTCTGTGTCCTTCCTCCATCTGTCCTCATGGCCAACATCGGTGGTCAGGCATTGCCATCAGCCTTCGGCCATCGAGGGAACATGTCCCTGGAAGTCAATCAAAGCTGTTACACTGCCTGTGTTGCGTCATGTGACACGCCAGCGTCCGAGCTCAACAATCCCAATGTTTTGATTTGTCAGTGGGTGACGTGAACACTAAGAAAGTTGCTCTTTGTTGGTTTCTGGTACAGCAGGCAGAAAGTCTGTCTTGTGCAGTGTAGCTGAATTGTCAATCTTTAGCAGGTCTGTCTCTGTGTGGTAGTATTACCATTAGTACATTAATTGTCAAGCGCTAGGGTCCCAGAGTGCATACTCTGCTACACTATGGCCATCTGCGTCTTCCATTGACATCAGCCATTGATGAAAAGTTTCCCTTAAAATCAATTAAACCTGTTCTACTGTCCGAGTTGCGTTGTGTGTATTTCCGATGGCATCGTCATTCTATCCTGTAAATTGAAGTAATGAGGGGAAAAAAGTTGCTTTAGGTTGGTTTCTGCTGTAGCAGGTAGGAAGTCCCATCCACCCTGACTGTGATGGCAACTCAATGGGACGTGTGTTTTGTAGCTGATGTGTCAGCCGTTCAGTCTTCTTTTCGCTCTTGAAGTGCTCTGTAAAGTCTATAAAACAGTTTTAGATGTGTCCGTAGGATTCACAGGACCTGCCATCCCCTCAGCCAGGAGCAAACACTTGATGTGGCTCGTTTGTGCTGTAGGAAGCGGGAACTAGGGCTGTGGAAGGAGAAAAGGTTGAAGAGATTGAAAGGGTGGAAAAGAGGAAGGGGCAGTGAGGAGGTGTACGTGTGTATGTTTCTGGATGGATGGGAAATCTTTGGGAAGCGCTCCCTGGGGCATTGGCCACTCGTTTATCTCCCCCCTTCCTTCACATTGATGGCTGTTGTTCTGAAGGGATGAGCTAGATAATGGCAGCCTGTCAGTCAGGGCCAGCATGGTGAATGATGGAGGATCCAGGCCTATCCTCTGAGAGGCCACCCAGAGGAACTCTAATCATGATACATGAACACGCCACGTGTACAGGACTCATGATTAATCACGTTGACCGTTTAATGCCGGGGTAATTGTTTCTCAAGTCTCACATGACGTAGACATTCCCTGGTTACCGTGTGTTTTCTGTGTGTGGTTGCACCCCTATACACGTATAGATTCTGTATGTTAAAGGTGCCTGCAGTCTTCATCAGTTGTCGCCGGCATTGGGCAAAAAGGTAAAATAGTAGTATGGTGTTGTCCGCAGATCGAACAGTATGTAGCTGAGTAATAACATATGTAGGATGCTGGCTCCCAACATGTAGGCACAAAACATCACCGTTTGATTGGACAAACACTGTTTCCTGTGTTTTGTTTGTGTCACACCAATTCAATCCTTTTTTGTGGAAAGGTCCTTAGTAATTGATGTGGCTTGTTAGCTGTAATGTCAGTGGGGGGGGGATTCGGTAATTACAACTCTGCTCTGGTAGTCAGTGACCATAGAGAAAATCCTGAACTATGGATCCACTCGGAGCCAGGGCAATGTGGAAATGGAACCTGCAGGAAACCAATTGGATTAATTTGGTTAAGATGCACTGAATGAAGATATATTGTCAATATGTTTATTTCCCTGAGCACAGAGACAGGCACACATTATTGTCCAGTCCGTAGTCACCACTGCTCAGGAGGCTTTCTGATTGGCTGTAATTATTGGCCCAGTTCACTACAGGGAGATGTGGATTGCGTTCTTGTATGGATTGTTCTATCGTCAGGGTGAGTCTCTGTCAGAGCCATGCACTGTGGCAGGGGGTGTGTTTTGAGCATGACCTTGAACCTGCTCCAGTGGTTAGCTAGTTAAAACAATCGCCAACCATCTCCAGGGGTTTGGCCGCTGCTCTACTTTGGGAGATTTGTAGCGATGGCTTCCCGCATGGAGCAGCGGGGCTCCCTCTCTTCACGCCTTTCTGAGGGAAAACATGCTTGTCTGGGGCTGAGACGGAGCCTGCAGGCTGCCTACACTTCTTTTTAAGCTGCACAAATAGAAAGGTGTTGTTAGACTCCCTAAGGCCATGAAACAAGGCAGGTTTCATCCCGTATCCTTTCTGCAGCGTCATTGTTCTGTCCTAGCCAGGTTGTTCTTCTTAGAATCATTCTTCTGTTCTAGCCACGGTTGTTCTTAGAATCATTGTTCTGTCCTAGCCAGGTTGTTCTTAGAATCATTGTTCTCTCCTACCCAGGTTGTTCTTAGAATTTTTGTTGTGTCCATAGCATCTCATCCCAGTCTATTTCTTTCTCTGTCGATGAGTCTGCCGGTGTGTGTCTTATATACATATTTTATTTTTCTAGACTTCACTGCAGCCTGGCAGTGAATAATGATGACACGGAATGACATCAGCTACTGAACTGAAAACGATAGGAATGGCTGGGACATTACGGTGTCAGGACTGATCAGATGTTTTTTTCCTTAATTAGCTACTTCCTCTTGTACCATATGGCCTATCTATTAGATACAATGAATGAATACTATTGACATATCATTATTCAAGTCCAAATTCCAGCAAAAAGAATGATAAAAAGCCTGAATACTCCGGCTGTGCGGCGCTATCTGTGGCAGCCATTCCTCTCCATCTCCTGCTGCGGTATTCCCTGTGTGAACCAACATGATATTGATATGTGTGTGAGCAGCCCAGTGCTCTGTAACAGCTCACAGTGACCTGTGTGTTAATAGAGCCTGGGATCACAGCTCCCTGTCTCCCTGTAAGCCTGCTTGGTCTCCTTAAGCCTGTGCATATTTGTCCAAGCTCTTCTGGACTTTTGGAAGGCAAAACACCTTTCATTTCCACACGTTTGCATCCACTTAGGAATTAGAAAAGGCTTTGTTTGTGTTGTGTGTGTGTGGGTGGGTGGGTAGGTGGGTGTTTGTGTGTTAGAGCGAGAGAGAGAGAGACAGACAGACAGACAGAGAGAGAGATAGAGCGAGTGTGCGTGCGTGCGTGCGTGTGTGTGTGTGTGTGCGTGTGGTGGGGGGGTCTGTCAGTATGTACAAGTCCCATATTTCCTGACTTAACTGCAGCTTGGGACTGAGTAATGATGATACAGATTGACATCAGTCACTGAACTGAAAAGACACTGGCATGGCTGGGACCACGCGGTGTCAGGTCTGTCCTTCAGTGGGATGATGTAGATTACTGTGTTCTGCAGTTTAGTCAATGGACACCAGCCCTGCTCCTGATGAATGACACGGTATGCGCTGTGAAGGCTTGGTTCTAGCCCAGCACTAGATGTTAACCTTGTTAAATGTTAATTGTAATTCAGGGGTCAGATTGTTCTTTGGGTTTGCAATTAGGCCTGGCTGGCTGTGTGTGTGTGTGTGTGTGATCCATCTTGTTTGCTGAATGGCAGTAGGTTTTGTTCACGCTGTGTGTTTTGTCTACTTGTCTGAGATAAATATGGAGAATGTGTCCCCTCCTGCCACTTCTTTCCTGGGCTAAATGCATAGTGAGCCACAGTCCTCTACGCAGAGAGACCATGCAACCTGCTTTCACTTATTTATGAAGTGATGTCTCCACTGACTCAGCTAGCACTGTGTGTGCGTATGTGTGTGTGCGTGTGTGTGTGTGTGTATGTGAGAGAGATAGAAACAAGAGTAACGTGTGTTTCACTATAGAGAGACATGATTTGTGTGTGTACATAACAGCCTGTCAAGAAGGAAATATATTTCCTTTGTATTCTTTAAGATGAGAAGGCGAAATGCCTAAATGAAGCAAGCCACCTAAATACACACACGCACACATATATGACATAAACATCCCACATTCATTCACATGTATACACAGCAGGCCTGTCTTTCATTCCCGACTGTTTCCCCTGTCAAGGTGAACCTCCATTCTTCTGGAAAGGGTGTATGTGCGTGTTTACATAAAAGCTGCAGAGAGAAGTGCTGTAGGGGAACACATTCTGCGCCTGCCAAAATCCATTTCCTGGCACTTTCTCATTGTCAATATTATTCCAGTAGCATTTTCCACACTTCTGTAATCCTTACATAAAGCAGCATGCACAACCTACTTTGATGTGTCAGAAGCATAAACAGCTCTGCAGTCTTCTAATATAGATCATAAAGTAACAGATGTATTTTTGACCGGACCCTAATACCATCAGCTTCTTCTGTCAGGTAATAGGACATGGCAATATAAAATAAGAGTATTGCCGATTTACACACACACACACCACATACACCAGTCCGTGGATGCATGCACAAAATATTTTGTGAAGATTCAGGTGTTGTTGATGATTGATGATGTCTCGGTGTGTCATGGAGGAACTTCAGGTAGAGGAACATCTGAGTTGTCAAGGTGGGCCTATATGTAGTGGTAGAGGAAAAGCAGAGCTGTCAAAGTGAACCTGTATTTAGAGGAACAGCTGAGCTGTTGAGGTGAGGTGAACCTGTATTTAGAGGAACAGCTGAGCTGTCGAGGTGAACCTTTATTTAGAGGAACAGACGAGCTGTCGAGGTGGACCTGTATTTAGAGGAACAGCTGAGCTTTCGAGGTGAACCTGTATTTAGAGGAACAGCTGAGCTGTCGAGGCGAACCTGTATTTAGAGGATCAGCTGCGCTGTCGAGGTGGACCTGTATGTACTGATGAGGTAAAGCTGAACCATGACATGTTGGGAGGAGCTTATCCTTCCCTTTACAATCAGGAGACTCTATGGGAACACTGGAACACAGAGCTGGACACATGCTACATCCTTAATCCCACCCACCGGATGTGTGTGTCTCATGTGTGTGTGCACGTACGTGTAAGTTTTGCCTGCTTGACATCACCATGACAACGGGCCAGAACAAGAGATCTATGTTGGTTGTGCTGTATCCGTGTGTGTTTAGCAGGTAAAAGGAGAAATGGCCATTCTAACTTATCTGACTAACTGTACATCTTTTCAGGGTTTAGAGGGCTGGTACTGCTGATTGTCTTGATGTTGTTTATCCCTGTGTCTCTGGGATCATTGCATGTCTTTATGCAGCTCACTGAAAGTATTTACCTACAACCAATGTATGAACTT
Source organism: Esox niger (assembly GCA_016801105.1). Classification (NCBI taxonomy): domain Eukaryota; kingdom Metazoa; phylum Chordata; class Actinopteri; order Esociformes; family Esocidae; genus Esox; species Esox niger. Next base: position 13,431 of record JACXGJ010002842.1, read on the forward strand.
TGACCTTATGATCATGTTAACTCCCAAAAGTAAAGGCTTGTGTATAATTCAAGGATTCTGAGAAGACCCAGAAGGGAAAAAGAGTCGAAGAGCAGAACACAGTCCCATTCACATGCTTCTGTGGCTCTGCAGTCATGGTCATAAATGATGCAATTTGGAGAGCCAAGCTGTTCCTTGAGAGAGGTGGAGTTTTCACAGATGGATGCCTAACACTTTCATTCATTCTTTCTCCCTATGTTTTTCTCATCCTCTTTCCCGCACAGATGCAGATCTACATGTACAACTCCGATGACTTTGACAGCCTCAGTGCCGCCATACGGCAAAAGAGGATCATTGCAGCAATGTCTGTCTTCTTTCAGGTGAGAACGGTATTTTTGTCTTTTCACAGGAGCTTTGGACATGTCTCTATAATTCTACATTTTCAACTGAAGTACATTTTCGGTATTGCTGCTTAGCCAGTGGAAAATGTGTTCTGCACACGTGTTATTGTCCGAGCAATTTAATTGACATGGATGGAAATATCAGTTTGAAATCTAAGAACGAGCGGAGAACAGAAGATTAGGGTATACCCACTTCTCCAGGCACCACGCCACGGTCTTTGCCTGTACGTATGTATTGGGATGATGCGCATTCAGATGTCTTTTGATGACATGGGAGGACAAAATCATCCCATCCAACTATCGTAGTTATTTAAGACTATCGTCGCAAAGATAATTTTTGTAAACCCAAATTAAAAGTATTTTTCATTTCATTTCTATTTTTTCAGTTTCTTTTTAGTCAGTTATCATCTCCATCAACTTCCAACGAAAAGTAGGTATTTACCAAATGTTTTTGTTAGTATTTTATTTCACAAAGTTAACACTGGGAATCAGTATAACTCAGTTGGTTAAAAATAACTCAAATTTTTCCTACCTTATTGTAAATATTTTAATACACTTGAAATAAACTCTCGACATATGTGAAATATGTTATTCTGTGAAAGAGACTGGTAACTAGACATTGCTTCTACTGTCAATACTGACGTTATTTGTATGACGTCTTGATTTCAAGTTGGACTCGACAATCTCGGATTCAAACTTCTAAACCACTGGTGACACTTGACTTGTAGTTGTAATTACATTATGATAAGGAGACATTTTATTAGCCTCCCCAGAGGGTCTATGCAGTTCTTTTCAGCAGTGGCAAGTTTGCGCTGGACCAGCCACACACACTGGTGCGCCTCATGGGAGTATGGGTGGAAAGGAAGGCAGACACTGCTCTGTCTCTGCCTCCGATCGTACACATTGTGCCAGCATTTCATTTCTGCTTGTCATGCATTGGTGAGTCAGGTTTCATATTAACAAAGCATGTCACAAAGACAGTTGTCCTTGCGAACATGACTGTTCACCATTTGTTAAGGCCACACCTTATTTAGTCATATAATCACGTAACCCAGTGTGTATGTATTCGATCAATAAAAAGGTTTTCGTTGTAAAACAGTTTTTATGTGGGTTTCACAGTTTCAATCTGTTTGTACATTTTGAAAAATAAAAAAAGCGACTTTTTGTTTGGCAGAATATATAATGTTACCGGTATTGTCATGTACCTAAAAAAATATTTCTAGTGGGGGCTGTGGTGTTGGGATGATAGGACAGTGCACGGAGATGATGTGCGTTCAGGCTCTGGCAAGGGACCCGCGTGGAGGCAAATCCAGGAGCACAGAGAAGTAGATTGCTCGGACCCAGCAGCTGCTGCAAACGGAGAAGGATGGCCGGGTTCATTGATCACAGGGAATGCCCGTGATTTTTAGCGGTGACGTCTTTCCAGACCCACTGTGGGACCCCCTGTAGGTGGATCCGGGAGCTTAAGACTATCACCCCAGCAGTTGTTTGGAGGAAAAGTACACCACTGAAGCCCTGCCCCACTGCCTGGTCGTCGGGTCCGGGGCTGAACCTCAGCCAGTTTCTGGTTGCCTACGGAGCCCTCCTTTCACGGCCCAGTAGGCTTCGGGCAGGGCTCCGGGATTGGTGGCTCCCGCTGTGACGTCCTGGCTTGGCAGGCCTGCCAGTGGAATCCAACTCCCTCTCCTCTCATTTGAGGCACTTAACCCTATCGCCTCACCTCACCTCTGTTCCTGATAACTGACCCTAATTAGGTTCCTCCTCTCGTGTTTGGCGTTGCTCGGCACTTTGTTTTCATACTGCTGTTGCATTGTTTCTGTTGCCTTGTAGTGTTTTATTAAAAGACGTGTTTCTGTGTCCTGCCTCTTGTTACAAGCAGCCTGTATGTAAAAATGTTGTGGGTCTGAAAGAAAGAAAAAGGAATAGCAAACTATTTAGTCAAAACATTTATACTGAGAGAGATAAATTGTATATCTGTGTTGTTGATGTTTTGCTGTAGTTGTGTTTAGATCAGAGGAGCTGGTGGGCCAAGAACGTGCTTAAGAATTATTACCATGCATCATAATTACCTGGAGAAATCTCAACCTAATCTTCAAGTAATACAGCTTCCCTTGGCGAATCTGCAACAACAAAATAACAGCATGGCTTGGCATTTTAATTACACCATGCTGTCACGAATCTGTCATTTTGCCATGACTTTTTAATTCTTTTCACTGGAGTTGTCAGTCAAACTCTTCAGAGGTGAATTCACAACAGGTTAAAATTAGGATTAGGTTTAGGGGTAAAAGAAAACAAAAACAATTTGACAGTTTAGTCATTTATTACCAATGGCTTATTCATTTCACCAGATCCATACATAATTCAGTACCTGCAGAATCTCCATGTCCTACCCAATTTTGTTAGACAATGGGCTGAGAAATGTGATTTGTAAACCCAGCTGCTGTACATATAAGCTGTAAAAAAACACTTTTTATCACAAATGTAAAAGTAAGCTTTTCCATCAGTCTGTTTTGAGAAAATGTATTTTAGGACATACTGAGTTTGGCTTTAGTGGTCAGCCTGATGGTAAAGCTGTTGAACTAACAGCTAGCAGTGGGTGGAATCATTGGAACTCATCATTCTGAATTGGCAGGATTAAAAGTTAATTTGATCCCATCGATTGTGTAAGTGCTCTTTTTCTTGGCCCATTACCCCGCCTTTAATGCTCCTTCACACACACCCAGGCACACTCCCCATCTCATGCCCACTGACATGTCTACTGTCTGAAGAAAACCTTATGACTAGTTCCTATTCATATTTTGAAATCGCACACTCATGTGGTCAAAGAGTTAATGAGTCTAGGACCAAGATCATTTGGTCAAAATAGCTCCTAAAGTTCGATTAATTTAATGTCCGTTAATGGCAAAGTATGGTAATATTTTAGATTTTCCTGAGAAGTGGCTGTGTGGGAGATAAGAGGTTTTCATCAGACAGCAACGACATGCACTGTGCACATAGTCCTGCACTTCTCCAGGTCCAGGTTGGCAGTTATTTATGTCCCCTGAATTACAATGACTGTCTTCCCCCTTGCTCTTTTTCTCTCTCTCCCTCTCCCTTAGTCCTCTCCACTCCCCCACGCCTTCTTATTCCGTGAAAAATCTGATAATGCACATCTCTTGAACTCCGAGGTTGAAGTGAAGCTCTGCCCTCAATAACCAGGCAGATACATAGAGAATGTGTGTGGGGTCTCCAGAGGTTCCATCTATGCGTTTGTTCTAATGCAAATATGAGTGTGTGTGGGTGCACTCTTTATAATGGCATTTTTCAATCTTTGATCTCCTCTAACTCAAACACCCTCTCCTCTTTCAAGCTCTAACCTGTGTGTGTGTGTGGGTGGCTGTGTGTGTGTGTGTGTGTGTGTGTGTGTGTGCACATGTCAAACAACCTCTAGTGTAGAATACAGAGCACTGGGGAAATGGAAATACTTATTGTCGCATGCACGCACATGCGCACACACACGCACGCACCTACACAAACATGCTCATCCACCCACACTAACATAACACACATGTACACGCGCACACACGCACACACACACACACAAACATGGTGAGCCTGCAAACTGATTGTCAGAGAGCCAATATGTGGCAGGCCTGCGGAGTGGATGTATCCCTTGGGGGTGTTTATCGTGACGAGGTATCCTGTTGAAAAGTGATGGCTCCCTCAATTGTGATAACCTTAAAGAGCCTCCTCTCCTGTATGCCAAGTTCCACGTCCCCACCAGGCCACTCGTCCTCAAAACACCTAGAAATACCAGCAGCTAATAACAAGGTCCCTTCTTACGGAGAACAAATCGATACACACAATGGAAACATCCATTTATCAATCAACTGACCCGAAGAGTATGTCATGCTCATGTGTGTGTACATCTCTCTCAGAGGGAGAGGGAGCGCGTGGTGTGTGTGTGTGTATGTGTGTGTGTGTGTGTTTGTGTGCTTTACTGAGTACCGGAATTCCTTTAAAGCCCTCATGAAATTAGTTAACCCAGGAAAAGGCTAACACTATAGGACCTCAATGTGTCTCACTTTAAATAGGCTAATTTTAGTAAGTTAGGGTTAGGCTTAGTATGTTAGGATTAGAAATAGGGTTAAGTGTGAGTCGCTGTGGTAAGTCGCTGTGGTTGCGGTTATTTTCAACGTAAATCAGCTGTTACTCCCCGAAAGTGCCTTGCAAGAATAGCGCTGTGGGTGTGGGTGCGTTTTAGCCAGCTTTTTTCTGCGCGCGTGTGTTGTCTCAGTCATTGCGCGTTTGTGTGTATATGTGTCTGTGGCGTGATTAGATTGCTCTGCTCTCACCGTACCATGTATTAATTCAGCGGTGTCGGTTGCCATACAAGACAAATTGGCGTGAGCTCTCAGGGCTTGGGCTGCCACGCTTTTACGGTCCAACCTCGCTCGGCGCCCGGCCCCCTGATTGAAATAGATTGCGGTAGTAACATCTATCATTACTGTTTTATTGGCTTATTTACAGTCCACATGATCAGCGATTCACCATGCGATCAGACACATAGGTGTGTGCAGGGCAGAGTCATGACCAGCATCAGTAACACACGTCTACCACCAACTGCGATGTTCACCACTGGTTCAGTGCCGATCAAACCAGCCAAGGTGTACACTAAATTACAGAGATGCATTGTGTTTTAGGCGAGGCGACCATTAAAATAATGTGTTGAAGGGGGATTTTGGTGTAGGTGGGTCTATTTAGGTGACTCTTCATTCCTCCCCGAATCAATTACCTCTAATTAAAGTTAATTACACCGTATATGCCAACATTGCTAAATGCTACAATGCTTCTTCCAATTCAGCAGAGTAGCTGCTACTGGAGGAGAAATTAGTTCCAGCTTTTAACAGAGAAAAATAATTCATTAAATGTAATTTGGTCTAGTTGGTTTTAGCCATTTGTTAAGTGGTAAATTCAGGAGGAAGCGAGGCCTGTAACTGTATTAGTGTGTACAGTATAGACAGGGTTGTTGTTGATGAAGCAGGATGACCTAGCCACTTCATCTCTGCTTCCTCTCTCTGTCGCCAGTCACCATAGTTACGGTGGGACATTCTTCAGACTGCCATCGACGTCACCATCCTCAGAAACAAGATGGAGCATTTTAAGTTCATATCACTGCAAAAATGTTTTCGTTACTTCATTAAGTGTGAATTCTCCCCCTAAATTGATTGTAGGTGCTAGTTTTAGGAAGGAATATACATTATCAAGGTCCAAAAGTGGTGAGCACCCATGCAAGAAAATTACACCACTATTCTTTAACACTCATAGGTGGGAAGGGAAACTGGTGTTTCAATTGCTCTCTAACACTGTAGGGACATCCTCGTTTGTCGAAAACTCCCCTCGGTAGGATTTGCCTGAACCGCAATTAAAGATACACAGTGCAATGAACTGAGTCTCTTAAAGGTACAGTAGCATCATTAACGGTGTTCTTTTATTCTTCACCGATTGAACAGACATAGTAGAGGCCTTTTTTGGGATACGGTAGTGAAGAGAAGTCGGGAAGAAATGTTTGCAACATTAGACGTGTACTGACATTGTCTTTGTCGTGCATCACCGCGGTTTTGTGTGTCTGGGTAAGGCAGCCTGCATGAGGGAGGATGGAAGAGGGACAGTGGCCCACTGGGGGAGGTCCCCAGGAGACGGAGCTCTGGGCTTTTACAGACAATCATTAATAATGAAACTATAATTCCCCTGGTCATGCTCTCCGTCTTTCGCTCTCTGCCTCTCCCAATCTCTTTTCTGCTACTCCCCTGTGTCTATCTTTGATACCATCTCTCTCCTTCTCTCACAGGGCTGTCTTGGGTAGGCAGATCTGGCCCAGTGCTATGTGCTGAAACAGTCATTCAGTGTGGTCTGCCATCCTCCCAGAACCTCTATTCAATGCATTAAAGAATAGTGGGACAGTGTGCATGAACACCAAATATGTGTAGATGTACACAGCCTCAGTAGGTGAGCTGATAAAAAAGAATGGGTGATGACAGCGGTTGACAGTGGGGGTGAGGAAAAATCAGAAGGGAAGTCAATAGAGGTGGCTGAGGGAGACTAAAGTACTGGTGGATGGAGATCATGAAGGAAGGACGTTGCTCTATGGTTTGTCTATCTATTCTATGAGGGGAGACTGAGAGGTCAGTGTAGGGACAGTGTTCAGGTTACAGTTCAGGTCAGTGTAGGGACAATGTTCAGGTTACAGTTCAGGTCAGTGTAGGGACAATGTTCAGGTTACAGTTCAGGTCAGTGTAGGGACAATGTTCAGGTTACAGTTCAGGTCAGTGTAGGGACAATGTTCAGGTTAAAGTTCAGGTCAGTGTAGGGACAGTGTTCAGGTTACTGTTCAGGTCAGTGTAGAGACAATGTTCAGGTTACTGTTCAGGTCAGTGTAGGGACAATGTTCAGGTTACAGTTCAGGTCAGTGTAGGGACAGTGTTCAGGTTACTGTTCAGGTCAGTGTAGGGACAGTGTTCATGTCAGTTGTCGAGCTTTGTCGCAATGCTCACAGATGGCCTCCTTTCCATGTGTCTCTGCTTAGTGCCAGTAAAAAGATGGCAATCCTGTTTTTTAACAGTCCTCTCACCCTTCCTGTGAGATGAGACAAAGACATAGGGTAATGGAGCATATTTTTGCATCTCCCCTGGCCAGCCATCTTCCCTCAGTGGTGCTAATCAAAGTGTTTTCATCAGCACTTTACCTGCTGCTCTGCTGCTTGCGGACATATGACACTCTAAACATAACATTGGGCCCAGCAGGGTTTTAAAAACATACTCTGAGGCCAAACATTTCTGGGCACAGAATACTCTCATTTCTGTAATGTGAGGTAGATATTAGACTATTCTGTGCCCAAATAACTATCAACATCCTAGACATATGAGTTGAAACTGACATCATGTTTTCTTCCTTTAACTCAGCTCAAAAAGGCTGATTGCCTCTGTTCTGTAGGGCTCTGTTCAAGTCATAATTTCTCTCTCTTCCCTTTGTCTCTCTCTTTCCTCCTTCACTTTCATAATATCCCTTTTCTGTCTTTGTTTAGGTTTGAGTCATTGTTGACTTCAATTTATTAAACATTTCCCAGGCATTGACATGTTTTCTTCACTCTCCTCTCCGGTCCTCAGGTCGGGCTAAAGGACAATCCAGCAGTGGACCCCATTATTCACGGCCTCAGGGGCGTGGTCCATCATGGTGAGTGGAGAAGCCTCAGCTAATCGTTCCAGGAGGGATTATGACTCCACCAGCATCGTAGACCAACAACAGTCAGGAACACTATTGCTTTTGTGAAGTTGCCTGTAACACTACGTTATCTCAGAACCTTTCAGGCATATTTTACTCATTTTCTGGTCCAAACCAAATGCTACTGCCCAATGATAGAGAATACACCACCGGGTTCCTTCAGTGGTCCCAACAAAAAAATATACATACAAGAATATAATGTTTTTGTTGGAGCTACTGAGGGCAATTTATAAAACCACTAGTCTTCAATAAAATGGGGCACAGCCACAGCATTAAAAATGCAGTCTGGCCACTTCTGCAACCAGGAGCAAAAAATCCCCAAATTCATCTTTAAGTAATGTAATGTATTCATGGAATCGCAGGACTGTTATGCTTCAGCCGCACACCTCAACACCGTCACCACAAGCCTTTTGTTTTAATGTAAAAATCATGGGAAAACTGCGCCGGCCTGGCCCAATCATGTTCAGTCTGTTATACCAGACAGAATAGGCGCATGGTCTCTGGTTGTAAAACATGTTGGTTACAGAGTTCTTTCTCTTCCTCATCTGGCTGGTTCTGGGCATGTCTGGAAGACACGCATCACCACACTGTCTGCCCTGTCTTAGTACAGTAGCTCACGCCTGGTTGCACTTTACATGAAACCTTTGTCTAACAAATGCCCTCCAACAAGCGTGGCAAGCTGCTGTGCCCTCGTGACAAATCTCCCCGTGCAGAGTGGATTCAGGGTTTTTTTGTCTGAGGGTGCGGGACCTCTGAAAAGATGCACGGGCATCATGGTAAAAACATGTTATATGAGTGTAAAGAAAAACTAGGATTTTGGCTACACAATGGAATATATCAGAGTGTGGCAGGAGAGGAGTGGAGTGTGCATAATTTGACTAGAGCAAGAATTGCACACAATCTGTCCCGCTCCAAATTCACTTCAGGATGCTTTGAGACTGTGCATAATGTGACCATAATTAAATTATACCTATGTTTTTTGTTAATTTGACCTACTCCATAATTAGCCTGACCAGGCCGGATTTCCATGCAGATGGACAGCATACCAGACTGAGTGCCTTGTCAACCACTTATCTTGTTGATTCTTTTGTTTAGCCATGTCGATACCATCCAGTTCTGCCTATATACACAATGTAAATACTATTCAAACCTTGTCGGTATGAGACCAGAGGGATGTGTGTCTCAGGTGGATTGATTGTAGTTGGTTGAATATTTGAACTCAGATGTGAGATAAAGCTGCTAAATCTGACAGGAATCATGATATTAGGGTAAAGGCTTAAGGCACATGGCAGGCTAAGAGGAAGGCTGCACACGTCTTTAATTCACTGAGCTCTGACTGATGTAGAAGGACTGGTTCACTTAAAAATACTGACACATAAACAACATACAGACAACATTATGGTCTAACATATATCCGCCTTATATATGTGATGATGGTGGTGATGATGATTATAATAATTATAGTGATGATGGAGATGTGAAACAATCCTCATGTTTCACTTAGCTCCTGTAGAACCGGTAATAATAATAATCATTATTAACGTCCCTATAACTTTCACCAAGACAGTAACAGTGGACGTCCTGCTGTCTTTGGGTCTTTGATGCGCTGTGTTATTACAGAGGGCCCTGGCAATGTCCTGTGGTGAGAGGGTAGACAGATGACAGGACTAGAAAGGAGTGTGAAAACGCTATAAAGGAGGAGAGGGGGGACACTGAAGCAGGGAAATGATGAACCTGACTGGGGAGTAGAAGGAAGAAGGGAGTGTGCTGGAAGAGGGGCAGAAGATTGAGGGAATGAGGGAGTTAAGAGAGAAGAGGAGAGGGGAGTGTTGGTGGGTGGGTGAGGAGAGTGGGAGTAGAGGGGAGGAATGAGAGGATAGGGCGGGAGGCGAGGCAGGCGGTGGCATGCCCAGGGCTAGGCAGCGTGACGGGGGGTGAGATATGCACTGTCTTTATCTGAGACAGATATGACCGCGGGGTCCCCCGCCTCCCTGACTCCCCCTCCTCCCCCTCCTCCCTGCTGACAGGCCTGTCTTCTGCTGTCTTCCAGTTGTGATTGCAGAGATGTATTTTCAGCTCTGTCACCTCCACCCGGGGAGGGGACATGCACGGGGGGGGGGGTGGGCAGGGAGAGAGGCTCTCAAGATTCAAATGGAGCATTCTCATATACACACTCATAATGGGAAACGCACATGTTTGAAGCAAAAAGAGATGTTCGTGAGAACATTGTGAGGCCAACCCATGTCTGGCTCTGTGTGGGCTCCATGTGCCTCCAAGGAAAGCATTTTAATTGTAACGTAAGCGACAGATCTCAATCTGCTGGTGTTTTTAGCAAATGAGCCTGTGGTACATGACAAGCTGTCTGCTATAGTAACGTTCCATTGTTATTTCGTCTTAATATTTGGTTATACAGCTGGGACAGGGACATCGTCTAGGTAAAAATAGACGTATCAGATGTCAGGACACATCAGGAAGCGTCAAGTGCTTGAAGACAGTTCGGTGCCAGCATGCGTTTCATGTCCGCGTGTGTAGTTTACAGCTCAGATATTACCCCTGCAAGGGGCTGATTCAGCTGGGGCCAGTCAACACATACATGCACCCGGCTTTAATCTTTAATGGTCTGTTCATTCATGTCCTAGTTGAAACGCCGCTACGTGAATTCAGGAGAGTGCGGAAGGCCCGCTCTGCATAGCGCCCATCCAAACATGACAACGCTACCTTGTAAACAGACAGCGAGCCGCAGTCTTAATATGAAACCACAGAGGTGTGACTAGGCGCAGTTGCATATCATTGACATTTAGGACGGATTCAGGTTGATCCGGTTGTAAACATTGCCTGGATGTTTGCCGCGGTGTTGTCTTTATACTGGACACAGCTTAGGACGGGGATGGAGACTTCCCATACCGGCCTAACCCTGCATGTCATTGGATTCTCTTGCATGTATGTATCTGTGCTTGGCTCAGTCTTAGTCCAGTTTCGTGCGTCGGTGTTTGCCCGGTGAACCGTTCCCTTGCCCCGGTCTCCCGTGACAGTGCTGAATGAACTCCACAGTCCTCACCGGGACACATTACAAGTCCATTAATTCGCCGTCTCACGGTACGGTGGCTTTGAAGTCTCCGCTGATTCCCCAAGCCTGATTGGAAATTCCATTCTAAAGGCTGAAATAGCTTACGGTACCGTATGGGAGGCTAGTGTTTCAGCCATGCTCCTAGCAGTCGTATAGCCGCTTCCATGCAAATGGGCCTGCTTCTGTCTGTCCTCTATTCTCCAGCAGTGGCGTTAATCCCCAGCTCTCCCATTCACTTCCAATGTGATGCGCCTCCGCGGTGTATTGCTAGCTCGCTAAGCCCCTTTTTCGCACACGCTCAATGGGATTCCCATTTTGATTCTTTAATGTGTGGGGCATGAGGATTCGTCTGTTTGTTTCCTTGCCATATCTTTGAGGTTATTTACACTGCTACGTATATTAGGGTATGTGGGGGAGCCTCATTGTTGGCCCTGAAAAAAACTCAAGGCTCAAGAGGTTTGTCCCCTTCTCTTTATCTGTAAAATGGTGCACGCAAAGCTTAAGTCATTCATGCATTCCAAAATCGGTTCTGATTTGGCCTGGTATACTGAGCACAGACTCAGTGGTTACGTCACCCTTATCTCTGCTCCGGTTGAATTAATCTTTGAGGAGATCAATGCTAATGATTGGTTGCCAAACCTGCCTACTTGCATCAATACCAAAAAGCCATACACAACGACTCGCTGACAAAGAAAACACTGCTTCCCCATGACGCTGTTTAAATCATTACAGGTCTGTCCATACTGTACGTGTTGCAGTGCAGGGACATGTTACACGTGAGTAATGAGTGTATGCGGCTGTGCCGAATGGTCAGTACTTACTCGTCATGTCTCCTGTCTTCCCACAGAAAAAGAAACCTTCCTGGAGCCCTTTGTTCTGAGGGACCTGTTGCCGTCATCGTTGGGAAGTTATTATCGCTACACGGGCTCTCTGACCACGCCGCCATGCAGCAAGGTGGTGGAGTGGATTGTCTTCAACAGACCCGTGTTTGTCTCCTACAAGCAGGTGAGTGACCCTATTGCTCTGCAACGCTCACGTGCATACAAACCCGCACACAAACACACACACGCGCATTTTAAATACTCTGAGCCTACACCTTCTATTTACCTTCAAGAAGGACTATTTCTGAAGGTCACTGTATGTGAGAACTCTTAAGGGTAGGAACGCCACCTTGTTCTCCGCTTAGGGAATTCTCCGCTGGCCCAGAGCATCACCTCGCCGGCGGCCTGGCCTTTCTCTTACTCAGCCCTTCAATCTGAAGGCCACGTACTGTCACCCGGTGAACCTGGCAACACTCCCAATCATTAGTATTGCAAGGTTGTGCTGCCCATCCGGGCTGTTGAGGTGTGACAGTAGGTACTGATATTGAAGCAGCTTGTCACCAGAGGCCTGCTCTATGTTGCGGTCAAAGGCGCAGCTTACTTCCAATATCAGGCCTCTCCACAACAACATCTGGCTTATTCTGTGTACTAGAAAACACATCATCGTCAGCATCGACCCATGCTCCTCTGGCAACAGAATGTGTGTACGTGTGCTGTAGTTGAGACCACCTGTCTCACCTCAGTGGCTACCAGGTTGACAAGGTGTTTATGTCTGACAATGTACAAGGCCTTGTGTGAAGGGCAACAGCATGTGCAACAGACGCCCTCATAACTCCCTTTTAAACTCAATGTGGAAAACACAATGGTTTCATAGTTTACTGGTCACCACAGGCTGGACCGCTCTTTCTTGTTGGTAGAACGTGGAACGTCACCTTGACCAATATCTTTTCTCATTGACCAATGAGGCCATCGTATGAATGTTGTTCACTTCATTCAGAATGCTAAGAATAGTATCTAGAAGCTGGTTCCCTGAAGGAAGGAACAAGGTACAACGCTATGGAAGGAACTACGCATTCCTGAATTAGAAATGTCATAATACCTTTTAAGGCCAATAGTAACACCCTCTATACCATAATCCTTTTTGAGCTGGTCGGCCAAAACATGACTTTGTTTGGGAGATAATCAGTGGGTTGAATAGTTCCCAGTCAGGATTCTGCACTAGGCAACTCACTTCTCATGTGAAACAGCCCTGTCTATGCCCCGAAATCAGTCCCCAACAATACATATCCACAACTAGCACAACTAACACAATGCCAGGTAGCCCTCGGGCAGTCCAGAAAATCAAAAAAATGGATGTGACACTGTTACGAGTGAAGTCGGGAACAAAACCAAACCCGGAGAATCTGGACTGTTTAGGCTGGGGGGCCCGCTGAGGAATTGAATGGGTTCCCCCAGAGGCACACACAGGCTCCATAGCATCAGCCAACAGTCTGTGACACGTCAACAAGGAATACCAAGAAATAAATGCGGAAACTCATCTATAGCTGGATTCATGAGTTCAGTGTACCTGAATGCAGTTGGCCTGAGACGGACAAGCAACCAAGCCAAATTACCAGGTGAATGCTACGTGGAATGCTTTCAGTGCAAAGCGATTGCCGGAATCACATAAAACAAACAGAATGCTTTTATCAGTTTTCACAGACAGAAGAAATGGCATTAGGGTTTGCACTGTGAAAATTCTCACCACAGCTGTTTGGTGTGACCAAGAACAAAAGACAGGTGGTTCATCAACTTAAGTCCTTATTGGCCTTGAAAGGTGTGATTGAATTTTATACTCATATGATACACATAAAGGTGTTTGTCCCCCCATAGTGTCATACTGAGTGACTAAAAGGCAGCCTTTTGTGTGATACACACACAGACACACGTAGGTTATTTAAACTAATGGCCTCCCATTTTCCGGGAGCTGCAATGTACTACTGTATCTAAGATAGAGATCGTAATTTTACATAATGATACAGGGAGTGAAATAGGGGAGGGTCATGCTTTTTTCATTTCAGTCTTGGGGAAGTTTTACAGTTTTTTATTAAGTCTAAGGGAGGGTTTTTAATTTTATAATTGATTACATTTTAGTAGCTGTCAAACTTTTGGATTTTACGTGTGACTCGCAAGACATACCTTATTTCTAGATCACCCTTTTATTGGCCATTCGATTAGCACTTTGTGCTAGCTTCCTGGCATTACAAAATTACAGAAGAATCGCAGTCGTGAACTAAGTTATCTACTCAAGAATTGAAGAGTTTCTTTGCAGTCTCAGTTTACTGGACTTTCAGAGTTGAAGGGAGATGTTCCGTTGGGGGAAAAAACTGACTTCTATGTATTGTGTGCTACTGAATGTAGAGCACAGTCCATGTGGGTGGTTAGACTATCGGTATGCCTACGAGTTGTCTTGCAGTTGTCTTTTTCCATTGTCATGTTGAAATGGAATGGTTTCAGGATTGCATGTGGAACGTCGATTATGGTGTTCCTCTGTTAATATACAGATGATTATCAGGGACACGGCTTGTTCTGAACAACGGCACCGCATCAATGAAGCACATATTGCTTTGCATTGGGGAAAACGACAGCAAAGAACAGGACAAGGGAACAGAAGAGTCACAACTCTGTGCAGAACTTGAACATCAGGTCGTTTACATTGGGAATACTATAGTAAGGTTGCCACTGCCTTGATCTGCGCAGACAAATCACAGTCATAACGGTTTAGAATAAAACCTACCAGTGCTAATATGGGTTGCGTGATCTGGAGGAAAGGTGGGTAGCATGGAGGACAGCAAAACTGCAGCTGAACCCAGATGTAGGGAGTTCATTCTCAGCCCAAACCTGATCATGACCAGACTGGGCTTTATATTCTGATTGTAGTCGGGTTGGGCTTGCAACAGTGATTTTTTGGAAGGAAATGCAACACTAACTTATAATAGACACTAACGCGCCCACCGTTAGCTGCTAGGAGGGCAAGAAGTTAGTGCAGCATTGTGCATAGTAGGCTATGTGTATCTGCTGGTGCCGCAGTTATTACAACAACTTAGACTTTTGGAAAAGTAAAAACAATTCTATAATATGGGCTAAAATTTTTCAGGCAATCTTGAAGTTAGATTATATTCTGCATTTTGAATATGTATAGTATTTAATCTAGCTTATATACGTTAAAATATTTCCACTTTTTAGGGTCAGTTGTTTTACAGCAGGCCTATAGTATTGGTCAGTTGTTTTTACAGCGGGCCTTTAGTATTGGTCAGTTGTTTTTACCATAGTTTTTGGTCAATGGTTCCCAACCAGGGGTAATAGGGCCCCTGGGGTAGGCCTACTTTGCCTCTCCACGGGGTCCTGAAAACACTTATGACACCATAAGCTTTCTAGTGAAATTAACATGGGGGGGTACTTCAGGGGTACTCCAAGCAGAGCAAAATTCTGTCGGTACAGGAACTGAATAAGGTTGGGAACTTCAATAGGCTACCTTTGTTTGCATGTTGTTGAGCAGGAGAGTTTGTCTTTTCAACCAAATGTGCTCAATCTACTTTTTAATCTGCATTTTGAATGGGGAGGGTCATGTTTTTCCTGAAGGTTCGGTGAGGGTGATGTGGAAATATAATTTGCTTGGGGGAGGGTTAAACCATTTTCATATTTTTGGGGGGCTTCATCCTCCGTAATACCTCATGTCATAAAAATGATCAGTCCCTAATGTGTTATGTATGTATTTGTGATTGAGTTGACACAGTCATTGTTAGCAGTGTCTGGCATTGTGGGTCCCTTCTCTGCTCTACACCTCGTCTCTACTCCTTGTCTTTACTCCCCAGCAGTCCAGGGAGCATTTGGCACTTGACGCACATTCTAATGAGGCCAAATGAGTTTGCTTAAGAGTGTGGTTGGAGGAAGCCAAATGTGGAAGAAGTGTTGGCTTAATACACGAGGACACAGTAGGACGGGCAAAGGAAAAGAGCTCAAGTAATAAAAATGAAAAAACGGGAGAGGAGAGAGAAAAACAGAGAGAAAGCAATCGAGACAGCTAGCGAGAATGAAAGAGAAGTGGAAGAGGAGAAAGAGGACGTGGAGAGAGCAAGTGTGTGGGCTGTGGTGTTGAGGGTTGGCCGAGCGCTGCCCCCTGTGACCGTGCTCTGTGGGTCTGCATTAAACATGTTTATCTGCCAGAGCTTAGTCAAGGCCCAGACAGCTCTGCAGCTGTGAAGGAGAGAAGCTGCCTGGCTCACGGCCCACAGAGATATGGTCACTCCTACATATGGCTCTCTACCATCTCAATACGGCTAGCTTACCGCTAGCCAGCTTCATATTCCCCTTACATACCGTCTGGCTAGATAACATGCCGCCTTCTACACGGAGCTGGAGCATCGGCGTGCTCCTGCTGCTGAATGCTAAACGGTACAACGGCGTATGCAGCCTCGGCAGCTAGCAGAAAGGCGGACAGTGTTAGCAGCTGCATGCATTGTACGGCTGGAAGTGAGGACTATCACATATGCTTGAGATCTGTTTACAACCAGCATTACGCTAAGCCTGTGCACACGGCTGTGGTTGACGATGTGTTGTCCACTCCCGGCCAGAAGAGCCCCTGGAAGATGGGCGTACGCGTTCTATTACCAACTGTATGCATCGGGTCGTTTTATTAAACGAGTGATTAACAATTTCTGTACAAATATGACTGGAAGTAAATCCATGTTAGTTTGCTCTATAATGCAGCAATGAGTGGCAGACGTGTTAGAACAGAGTGTTTATGGGAGCTGACTGTGAATGGTGCTTCTTCAGCAGAGGACAGCAGGTGTCCCGTCGCAAAGTAATAGAGGGGATTTGTCTGTTGTCATCCTCTGAATTATAAGAGAGTGGAGAGGCAGAGAGGATGAAAAGCAGCATGGAAGAAGTCTCAGCCTGACCTTTTGGATGATTTGATTTAGCCTGAGATCCAAAACAACAATGAATATACTCTGTGAAATACTGTATACAGAATATACAGTGTTTTGATTTAGTCTCCAAGCACCTGTACAGACTGTCTACATATAATAAACATATTTTAACCTTCCTTAGAGGAATACATGACACATAAAAAGTGATGCAAAACCAATATGTTCATGAGCAGGATGGGAACTAGAAAGAGAAGTGACTTTAGAAGCTCCATCCACACAGACAGCACGTCTTTCCTTCCCTTCAGTGGAATCCCTTACCGGTCCTATCCTCTATCCTCCGGATGTTTACTCTGACCATTAGTCAGTCTTTTTTAACATTTTTAACTGGGCTTTGAAGTCTATTGTTACTGTTCCTGTCCTGCGGTTTAAAGAAAACATCACTGGCCGAGATGAAAGAAGACACAATGTACTCCCTCTCTCCTGTCGGTCTTTGGCTTCATCTCTCCCCAACTCTCTCGTTCCTTCCCTCCCTCTCTCTATTTTCCGCTTGTTTCTTCCCTCCACCTGTCTCCCTCTCTCGTTTCCTCTTTCTTTCCTTTCCTCTCTCACCAACTGTTTCCTTATTTCTTTCCCAGCCTATATCGCCCCTCTCTATCAAGCCCTCTCTCCCTCTCTTTCACTCCCATCTTCCCTCTCTCCATCTCTCTCACGCCCTCCAGCTCTTTAACTCACCCATCACTCTCTACCTCCCTCCCTCCCTCCCTGTCTCTCTTTATTAATTTTTTTTGTCCCTCCCTCCATGTCTGTCTTTTGTTCTTGATCTTCCACTATTTGGTAGAAGTAGGTCATTGTGAGTAACAGATGTAGCTTAGGGGTGGCTTTTCCCGAAGATCGATGCTCAGCTTTTCCTCAGCGACAGCTAACGCCTAAAATGCTTCCATATGTAACATGTGAACCGTGAGTGTGTAGACCTCCAAAACCCAGCTATGTGTCAGGGGAACGCCCGTTGCCATGCCAGGCCACTTAACCCCGTGCTCACCCCCTCATGGACGCCTTTCTTACCAGTAACAACAGTGTGTTTGTGTGTGTGTGATGGCGTTGTGGCGTGTGTACTCCATCGCTGCCGAAAGTATTAGTCTCCAATTGTGCTGTGATTTCCACAAAAAGTAGAAATCCTCTCTCTGGCTTGGAAGAGATTTCAATCCCTGTAAGCTGCTTTTTCAGGGGGGTTTTGCCATATTAGGGATTAGCAGATTTTTGTCTGATTAAGAGATTTGGTGGAGAACAGCGTATTGCTTCAACACGGCCTGGTGTGAGACTGTGTGGTCTATGCCAGGAATGGAGGCTACATGATGTTTAACAGATGAGCTAATGCAGCCAATAGAAGGGGATCAGGAAGGAAGATGGAGTATTATTCTGCTGCAGCTGGACTACATTCTCTATAGTGTCAGATAACAGGTACAAACACTCTATAGAGGGAACTGTGTCTGTGTTTGTTTCTTGGTGTCAAAACTGACTTTAAACCATCAGGAATTTAGCTCAGGTGTTCCCAAGTGTTCCCACAAATACAATGTGATTTTACATGGCAGAGTCACAAAGTAATCATGAAATGAAATTGTTATTTTCAAACACAATCCGGTTCTCGGCTTAGTAGTGGTCAATTCACGTTGTACAAGTAATTTTTTTTCTAATTACGTTCCAGCCCCCGACCATCAGCTCCGACAAAACTCGGCCTGCGGCTGAATGGTATTGCCTAGCTGTGTTCTACAGCCACTGTAGGGGGTAGACATTGAGTTGGGTATTACACAGACCTGCAGTCTCCGTCTGCTTAATAAACACACTCTGAGCTCGCTGACAGGGAAATGGTCCAACAGTCGCACTGTAACCGTAACCTTCCAAACCACAACGTATCCTCTATTCCCTGATCAAATCACACTCTCAATACGGAAATGAGACCTTCCCTGCCTAAATCCTGAAATGAGACCTTTTCCAGCCTGTTTTCTCTTATAACGCGACTGTGTTTTTTACGCGTGTTTCTTTAGACGTTTGCGGGTGATGATGTTGACCATCTAAAACATAGACTTTGTTTTCATCATCTTAAACGCCTCAACAGATTAGGATTTCCTGGCTCCCCTAGTCAGATGGAGTGGTTATTCTGTGGTTGTGGTTTTTCTTGACTGGTTGAGCAGAGAAGTGCTGATCATGTTTTTGTGTTCGTTTCACAGACACTCTTCCTTTCATTAGGCTAGGTTCATTTGGCCCTGAATGCCTTTTTTAAGCCTCTCAGCCTCTTATATCCCAGCATCACATGTATGGGAAAAGGAAAAGAAGAGCTCCCAGGGTTTTGGCTGCTAGAATGATTCCATGGACATGTCAACCAAACAGTGGTTCATTATTCTGCTTTTCCACTTCAAATTATTTCAGAGGTTTTAATATCCTCAAAATGTAATTCTCACCTCCTTAATATATTTTTTCGGTTTCCTCCTCTCCCTCCCTTTCCGTCTACCTCTCTTTCTCTATCACTCGCTCTATCTCTTGTTTAGCTGGAGGCATTCTACTCTATCTTCACCACAGAGCAGCAGGACCATGTGAAGTCTGTTGAGTACCTGCGGAGCAACTTCCGGCCAATCCAGAGCCTTGACAACCGTGACGTTTTCAAGTCTGCAGTCAGAGACGCCTGGTTACCTGACCTGACAGACAGCCTGGAAAACCCTTATGGAACCGAGGCATCCAAAGGTAGGGCGGGACCTCAGACAATTGGCTACCAGCCTGGTTACAGCCAATCCATGTGTATTCTAAACAGACTTTGGAGTGCATAAAATTTTCTCATGCTTTGTAAACCCCCGATGCATACTGATGGCGAACTGTTTACCTAACGGCCCTTTTCCAATAATGCAGAGTAAAAGAAATTATACTACCAAGAGAGAAAAATTACTATCATCATCATCATAAAATTAAAGACAAATAACACAAGGAATATGTAACTAGTAATATACAAAACATCTTTTAATATGTGTGAGTGGGTTTGTGTGAATTTATCTAGTGTGTGCGCAGGTAATCAGTATAAAAAAGGGTGTTGATAATGACTGGACAGACCGGGTTTATCATTAGGCTGTATTGTTTTTACAGTCTCATGGCTTGGGGATAGGAGCTGAAATGTCGGTTCCAGAATTGAGGCCCAAATACGACCAGACATGTACAGACAATACAGAAAACAGGGTATGGTTTGGGTGACTGCCTGGTGAGTTCCTGGGAAGGAAGGAGCTCAGCTCCGAGGATTTAGCCGAACCGTTCGTATCCCTCTGAAGCTCCTTGCGATGCATGGTGGTGCTGTTGACCTAGCAAGGAGTGACGCAGCCTGCCAAGATGTTTTCAGTGCTGTACATTTTTGTGGCATAGCATGGTTTCTTTAGAACTGCGGTTGTGTATGTCCAATGTCACAGTGTTTAGTGGACACAGAGGAACTTGAGCCACTTTAGCCCTGCTGATGAGGGATGGGATGGACAGGGTTGTTCTTTCTCTGTTTCCTGGTATTCCCACCATTAGTTCCTGCGTCTAGTGTTTAGCATGATGTTGTTGACACACTGCCAGACCTCAGACTTCCTCCCTATATTTGGTCTGATAATGACCAGGCCTATCGCTATTGTGTTGTCAGAGAAGAGGTTGATTGCCTTGTGCACAACCTTGTAGTCATGTGTGACCAAAGAGTACAGAAGGGGACTAAACATACATCCCTGAGGGGCCCCCGAGTTAAGGGGTTCGGGTGGAGGACATCTTGATGCCTTGCCTCACCACCTGGAAGCGGTTCCAAAGGAAGTCCAGGGCTCCTGGACAGTTGTCATTCACTGTAGGTAGCATTCTTGAGCACAGGGGCTAGTTGGTATTATGTAATTGGTCAAGAAGTGGTTCAATATGTCCAAGAAGACAACAGCCAGCTGGTCTGTTCATGTTCTTATTGTGATCCTTGGCATTCCATCTGGCACTGCAGCCTTATGGATGTTTTCCTGTTTTTCAAACACGGTCACTTTGACCGTGACAAACGAGTCCACATGTTGACGTATAAGGAGTAACAAATAAAGTTCATTAAATGAACCACAAATGATGTAACTACAAATGCAACATAAACTATGAAGTGTGAAAGTAGGAATATAAGGAGGGTGAGAGGTGCATGAATGTGTAAAATGTAGACATTTTGAAGTTTGCGCTTAACCAAAAGCCATAGGTCTAAGAACAAAACAGTGCTCATGAAGCGAGATAGACAGGAAGAGGCACCAGGAACTTCAAACTTCTAGTAAATATCAACTCCAGGTGTGACCTTAACATGCCAAACAGCTCTACCTGCCACCAATCTGCAAACAACAAAGAAACTAACAACAAACAAAAAAGAGGCAGACGGAGCATGAGGGCAGTAACATGTTTTAAAGTCTTACATTGGCTGAGGAGAGCATAATCACATAGTTGTCCAGAACAGCAGGTGTTCTCAAGCATGGTTCAGCGTTATTTGCCTCGAAGCGAACATAGATGGCATTTAACTCCTCTGGTTGGCTTGTGTCTCTTGGGAGCTTTCTCAATCTGGGTTTCTCATTCTGGTCTGTGATAGTTTGCAAGCCCTTCGTCAGTGCTGCCATAGTTGGGTTCACGCTTGTACCTATATTGATGCTTGGCCTGTTTAATAGCTGGTCAGGGATTTCTTTTAAAGAGCCTGGATTTGTGTTTCACTCCTTGATATTGCCAGCTCTGGCCTTCAGCTCAGTTTGGATGTTGTCAGTAATCCAAGCCTTCTGGTTGGGTATGAAGGTATGGTCTCTGTGGGGATGATGTCGTCAATGGATGAATCCTGGAAGATAATCCAGCCGGTGTGGGTACAGCAGTCCTGTAGCTTTGCATTTGCTTCATCCAACACTGCCGTGTTGAGGGGGTCACTGGTAACCTGTTTGTTCCTATTAACATTATTGTCTGAGACAGTAGGGTTGAATTATGATCTGAGTTGCCAAAGCGAAGACCTTATGGGTTTCTGTATTAAGTACGGGATCTAGAGTTTTTTCTCTTCGGTTCTGCGCCGTAGATGTTGATAAAAATACGGTGAGTTTTAGATTCACTGGCCACAAAAAAAGTCATTTGTTTCTGATTGATTAAGCATGGTCTGGATTAAGCAGGGCATGGTCTGGATTAAGCAGGGCATGGTCTGGATTAAGCAGGGCATGGTCTGGATTAAGCAGGGCATGGTCTGGATTAAACAGGGCATGGTCTGAACTAAGCATGGCATGGTCTGGATTAAGAAAGGCAGGGTCTGGATTAAGCAGGGCGTGGTCTGGATTAAGCAGGGCATGGTCTGGACTAAGCAGGGCATGGTCTGGACTAAGCAGGGCATGGTCTGGACTAAGCAGGGCATTGTATGAATTAAGCAGGGCAGGGTCTGGATTAAGCAGGGCATGGTCTGGATTAAGAAGGGCAGGGTCTGGATTAAGCAGGGCGTGGACTGGATTAGCTAGTGTGTGGTCTGGATTAACTAGTGTGTGGTCTGGTATAAGTAGGGCGCGGTCTGAATTAGACAGAATCTTTTAGGCTGAAGATTCTTTAGAAAAGTAATCCTAGTATAGATTCAGGTGAGTGATTACTTTTTGAATTTCTGGGAGATTCTCTCATCATATGAAATGATGGCACAAGTAATATACAAAAACCCCTCACAAAATAGCAGGATAGGAGCCCAGGAGATGGCAACTATTCACTGAAGCCCCATCTTGGTACATTGTTTCTCTCCAGTGAACGCTTGCTCATGCATACGGGTGCCTCAGAATCCCTGAGGTACAATCAAACATATCCAGTAACTCTGCTGTTCTGGAAGATGCTCTGCTGGTTTGGGACAAACGAGGAGCGGTGCTCCCCTGCCATACGGTACTGGGAGGCCCACCAGTGGCCGGTCTTTTACTGGCTCATTGCTGGTTCCAGTACTTCATGTCTCCAACCCAGCTGGGAGTATGTGTGGCCACTCGCCTCATGTCTCCTGCGACCCCGTCACACAGCCGGCTAGCATCTGTCTGTGCTGCATGACCACGCCAGCCTGGCTGCTTCCTGTCCCCGTCCTTCAGTTTTAATGTCAATATAGAAAATGAAGCGACACACAGAGTTCCCCAACACGCTCGCACACACACGGACACACATGCGCAGGCCCGCACACAAAAACACACACACACTTCACATTACTGTAATGTGTGTCCTTGAAAGCTGCACCGTCAGACTGAGGGGAAAATGAACAGGCCCAGAGAAGACAGGAGGGGAGCTGAGTGAAGAGCGTCGGTTTGTACAGGGACCTACCATATGCCACCTATTCACTCCACAGTCTGCTGCATTCCACACAATGCGTGTGTCTATGGGTGTTCACAGTTTACAGACCAGGACCAAAACTCCCCACATGGACAGTGAAGCAAGGAAAATATGACCTTGCGGGAACATTTTTGTAAATTCCCACGAGGAATAATACTATTTTCAGTTTGAAGTTTAGGGGTCATGGAAAATAAGAATTTGAATGGGAATTATCTCTGTCCCTGGATTTAGGTGTCTAAAATATTTGTGACTGTATGCGCACTGACGTAATTCCTAAACCTCAAACGTGAGGATTTAACACTTTTGTGTTTTGGGTTAAGGTGAGATCAAGGGCTAAAATTGGTGTTGGTTTTATAGATTTAGAAGAGAGGATTTTTATTGTAAAATGTGTGTGTAGGAGCACTGTTGTTTATGCATGTGTGTGTGCGCCTCTGTGCATACTTCAATGTATCAGACAGGAAACCACAATCACAGTGTGGTATAATCTTTGCCCAAGTCAAGTAGCACTGTAGAAAGGAACGTTCCAATCCAGCACTGTTCCTAATAGCCTGTGTGTCACAACTGACGAATGACACAATTCCATCAAATCAAGAACAGACTGCAGCCTTCGTCAACCTCCAGACACGTGCGCCTGTCATCGCCATGAAAGCGCTCAGCAGGAAAATAAATTGTGTGTGTGTTTGTATATATCGGCTTGTGCTTGTGTGTGTGTGTGTGTGTCTCTGAAGTCCTTTATTCCATCCGCTCTGCCCTTGTAAAACACAAGGAAATGATATGCTATGAAATGTCAGAGTGAAGGACTGAGTGACTTCAGAGTCAGGAGCTGTATGTCTTTGGTCAAAGAGCTGCTCTAGCCTGTAGCTTGGATCCAGCCTGCTGGTCGGGGGAAGGGCTGCTAATCAGACAAAAGGAAATCAAGAAACATTGGCAGGTCCTGGAGAGCCTAACCTCACAGTCATAATCACAGTTCGAATTAATTTAGGTGCTCTGAGAAAACCTGCTAATCCACTGACAAAGAGCTTAGTAGATGGTCTCTATCATCCATCTAAGAGGTTTTTCTTCAGTTATGGTCGTGGAGAACTGATTGACAGTTCGGTAAGCTGTCCCACAGAGAGATGGAGTTTGGGGGACTGATCATTGGGATGGAGAGTGCGTGATGGCCGTCTTTCCTTTAAAAAATAAAGGCGTGGAATTAAAGCCTGAGGGGTGAAATGAGCTCTGCTGGCTTTAGCCGCGGTGAATTAACCCAGAACTGATCAGTCCCGAAAACACAAGGGTTTGGAGTGGGGTTAGAAAGGGGATGAAATATCTCGGGTTGGATCCATTCCTAACCTCGTTAGTGAGGATTTGAGTATCTGTGAATGTACTTACTGATTAAAGGTGATTCTGAATATTGAATATGCAATCGCTTGTAGACAACTACTGTATGGTTATTACACAGTTCAGACCTCACAGGAATATTCTCCGTGTTTAATTGTGTGATTAGCCTCCTGAAGTAAGGTCTCTGAGACTCCAGGAAGCCTTAATGAGGTAACTAGCTCTCTCACCGTCACCGTCCTCACTCCTTCCCATTAGCCATTCATCTACCAGGACGGTCAGTTAGCCGCAGGGCCGCTGATGACCTTCCTCCCTTCTACTGCCTCTCACATCTCCTCTGCTTTGGTGACAGGAATGAAAGAATCATGTACCCTTTGCCATTGCTACCTGTCCCCTGTGTGTCTGTGTGTGTGTGTGTGTGCGTGTGTGTAAGCTTTAGAGTGTGTGTGTGTAACGCTTTGGTAACAGTGCCATCTACTATCTATCAGAGTGGAGTCATGAGGGGCTATGGGTGCTGGGAGTGATGATGGAGAGATCCTCTCAGGCCTTTCATCACAAAGAGAGCACCTAAAGCCTCCTATTCTCCTGTCTCTATACACCTCGTCCTGTGTTTCCATCTCACACACACACACACACACACACGCAGGTGCATCAAAACCCTCTCTCTGAGAGTGCCATTGTAGGCTGACCCAACACAGCTGGGTGTTAGCTAGAGGACAACCCGGAGGTGTGTAAAGGTCAAAGCAGGTTCCATTGGCTCAGCCTGGGGGAGATGGGAGTGACTAATCATTTTATTAATGCCAAACCACATGGGGCTGGTCGCTGGGGTATTCATGGAAAACCAACCGCACTGCTGCTATTTATGACTAATCAGTTTAGTCACACACAACACATAATAGGCCATTCATATGCATGAGCCTGGTTTACCATTCCAATATATTGAGTGTGCTCACACATGCCATGGCTGTTTGTTTACCAGACTGAGTGTTTTATTCACCCTAGTGATTCTTTAGGGCAGTTTTCGCTGTTTGGGAATGACATTGGTTATGGGAATTCAGGGACAGAAAAGTGGAAGGTGTAGCTGGTTCCTAAAGGTGAATAGAACAGGGTTTGATTATTACGGCGACGTCTTCAGCTTCCTGACAGGCCTTCAATGAACCCCTCTGCCGTGGTGCTTACGGAGCCACGGAGCCTGCTGGCTGGGTGCCTGCGACGCCATGGTAACTGGGTACTAGTTCTGAGACACACTCACAGTGACATCTGGTGGCCACATGGGGCAATAGCGCCACAGCTAAAAGGATCACTAGAGTGGACTCACAAACTGGAGGTGTACACTCTGGAATGTCTGTGTGCACAAATGTAAGAGCTCTTGAATAGTTTTAGGCCTTGGACAGATGCTTGTCTCCGGTGAATTGGTCCCAGAACTACCTCAAAGTACCGGTGGCAGTGATTCATATCTCTCCAGTACGTCTGTCTAGCTCTCTGTTCACTGCATCTCTGTCTCTCTCTTTCATTATTCTTTCATGTGTCTGTGTTAGTGTGTCGTGTGTCCCGTCCTGAGGCAGTCCTTTTGTCTTACATTACAGATTGGTGTTAGACCACAGTGTTAGATCCCCATTAAACACTCTCCTTTCTTCTTCCTTTTGCTCTTTTTCCTCTCTCTCTCTCTCTCAGTGTGCAGCAGTGCTCCTATCAACATGAAGGTGCAGCACCTGAACCAAACTGCCCTGGTGGTACGATGGACCCGGCCAGAATTCACCTACCACCCACCAATCATCTCCTTCCTCATCTCCTACAGCTGGACCAAACACGACGAGTCCTACGAAGAGACACACATAACTGACGGTCAACACAAACTGGTTAGTACACCTAATCGTAACTGGTAGCTATCACAAACTGGTTAGTGAGCCTAATCGTCACTGGTAGCTATCACAAACTGGTTGGTAACACTAATTGTCACTGGTAGCTATCACAAACTGGTTACTAACACTAAACGTCACTGGTAGCTATCACAAACTGGTTACTAACACTAAACATCACTGGTAGCTATTACAAACTGGTCCGTTTTATCACATCACACACGCAAGGTCAAATTGTACTTGTTTTGTTATCTGTGTGGGACCTCTGGGCCCACCGGATTAGGATAGTCGGCACGCACACACACACACACACACACCCACTTGCACTGACAGCCGACTGGTCAGTTACACACACATACAGGAACGCAAATGTTTTAAGATAAGTGAAACTTCTTCCGCCCTAACCACTGTGCCAGACAGAGGGACAATGCAGAAAGTGATGAGGTAGGCTGGAAACTGGGGATAAATTGGCTGCACATGAGGCTGCGTGTGGAGCCTACTGTAGTGACAGTGTTGGTAATTTGACCTTGTAACTTGCACAGTGAAACACCAGCGTAAGGAGCACAGCCGCCCCCTAGCCATTTAAGAGCAGCAGCGCTGGAATTTGAAACACCCACAGCTCTTTTAATATCCTGCCATTGTGTTCTGATGGGGGCTGTATTTAATGAGGAGGAGAAGGTGGGAGGAAGGGATTCCTGGTGGCTGATAGAGCGAAGGAGAACAAGGGACAGCAGAGGGGAGAACCGAGGAGACGCGGAGGCTGTTGGCTTTGAGGGCTGCCCGTCATTAATGGAGTTTAATCTCCCCATGAACCTCAGCCTCTCTGCTCCCAGCCATACTTCCTCCTCTCATCACTCCTTCCTGTTCTCTCACTCTTTTTATTACATCTTTATCTTTTTCTTGTTCTCCATCACTCATATTCTCTCTCCGTCTCTCTCCCCCATCTCTCTTCCTTTTGTTTTTGTTGTTTTACATTTTTTTCTCCTCTGTGCGCTCCCTGGGCACCACTACTTTGTGGGTCGCGTTACGGAGCCACGGTACCGCCGAGCTTTTATGAAACCGGTCATCAGAATCAATTAGGAAACCCACTCTCGCCCTGCTGCAGCCCTGCCTGTCGTCATCCTCCACAGCCCTCTCCACGCTGTAACAGCCACCCGGGAACTGGGCAGACACATCCTTAACTGAATTAAACTGCGCGGAACTCCAATAAATCAGGGAGGATGTGGTGGCGGTGGTGATGGGAGAACAAACGCCATTACTTAATGTAAGATTTAGTTGTGTGGCGAGTCCTCCCTGACGATCGGACACCGGAGAACGTGAGTTATGATAATGGCCGTTCCTCATGCATTTAGCGCTGGATCGGACCTCCGTCTCCCCGCCGGGGGTATAATTCATGCGTGTGATTTGGAATGCGCCCACCATAAAGAGGAAATGGGAAGGGAGGGAGAGATGGCGCATGTTAAGGTGAGAGGCGCTGCGTGGATCTGATGGCCCTATCCAGCCCTGGGGAAATTTACATTATTGTCCTAATACAAAATATCTCTGTTGTTTGGTTGTTGTTGTCACAGTGTCACTACAACCGGTCCGCTTAAAATTATGGGGCAGATCCAATGTTAGTTGTCTGAAGAAGGAAGGAAAGGGGAAAAAGAGATCAAATCTGGCACTTCCTACTTTAACCTTCATTCTGTGACCTCTGCCCTATGTGTGTTCTTAGGTTATGGGGTCAGGCTGTGTTGTGTAATACTTTTAGCTGCAGCAGGATTCTAGACTAAGCTATGTGACCTCTCTTGGAAGGTGGCCAGAACTCATCAAAACCTGTGTGTTTGTGTGATTGTGTGTCCTCTGCTGCACACAGCAGTTTGTACTGGCTGCATGTGTGAGGTGAAGTGTTCTGCGCAACAATCCACCTCTTAAGCATGTTGATCTCTTCATATCTCATCATGTGTGGTCTCTTCATTTCTCCTACTGTTTGGTCTCTTCATGTTTACTACTGTCTGGTCTCTTTATGTATCCTACTGTTTGGTCTTTTCATGTCTCTTACTGTTTGGTCTCTTCATGTCTTGTCATGTGTGGTCTCTTCATGTCTCGTCACGTTTGGTCGATTCATGACTCCTACTGTTTGATTTCTTTATGTCTTGTCATGTGTGGTCTCTTCAGAACTCCTACTGTATGGTCTCTTCATGTCTCCTACGGTGGGGTCTCATGTCTCGTCATGTGTGGTCTCTTCATCTCTCCTTCTGTGTGGTCTTTTCATAACTCCTACTGTACGGTCTCTTCATGTCTCGTCATGTGTGGTCTCTTCATGTCTCCTACCATGGGGTCTCAGGTCTCGTCATGTGTGTTCTCTTCATGTCTCCTTCTGTGTGGTCTCTTCATGTCTCTTACTGTTTGGTCTCTTCATGTCTCGTCATGTGTGTTCTCTTCAAGTCTCCTTCTGTGTGGTCTCTTCATCTCTCCTTCTGTGTGGTCTCTTCATGTCTCTTACTGTTTGGTCTCTTCATGTCTTGTCATTTGTGGTCTCTTCATGGGAGCTGACAGTGTCAACCACATCCTTCTCTTGTAGATCAAACTCTCAATAAGGGGTGGGTATTGGCAAGTACCTTGCAATACGATATACATCACGATACACAAGTTACAATTCAATACATCATGATTCCATCATGATATCACAACTGAATCACTATACTTACTGAAATGCTAAAGAAAACCTCAAAACATATTAGGCTATATACTTGAAAATAAAGCTAATCCCCATGAGCAACCACTAATAAAAAAGAAAAACTCAATTTAAAATTAGTTTGAACTTCAAAATGTAACCCTTTAGATCCCAATAGAATTCTAGAATGCTACTGTTGATTACTGAAAATTCTCTAAATAAATCATATTTCCTCACCCATTTTAAACAGACATAGCACAAAAAACTAAACCAAATTACAATTACAAGTTAACATTGTTTTAAAGAGCATGTACTCTTCTTTAATTTGATAACACATAATGTAACTTGGAATAACTTACATTTTCTCCCATTAACAATCTATAGAAAGAACAAATGTTTAAGTTTGCATAAAACGATATATTGCAATGAGATTGAGCCAGCCGTCAAATTAAGTCCGTACAGCTAATATGATCATAAGAAATAAAAATAATAAGGGGAAGTATGAGGCGTACATCTTTTGGCAGATGCAAGACATCGTCGTGATCAAGTGACAACGTTGTTTAGCGAAAAGTAAGAGCTTGATGCTGCACAAACGAAACATTTTCGGACAGACAACTTTATTTTAGTCTGACAGACAAAACAAACCGGACAATTAGTTGTCTAGTTAACAATGGCGTTTTCCTTGTTTGAATGAAATCGGAAAAAACGCGAGAAAACAACCAACTAGTCAGCCGGCGACACAGATACTGCACCACTTTCCATTAGCTACGAGATTGAGCAAGCAACCATTTGAGCTCCAGAGCTGATGTGCTTGTCTGTCAAGTTATCACAACAGGGTTGCTGTTGTCATCAATAAGATATTACCAACATTTCACAGCATAAAGTATGGACAACACATAACTTATTGCCACAGTTTATTTCTTACTCACCTTGAAATCATTATCGCTTTCAAGGACGTTTCTAACCTTGTGTCACCAAACAACACAGAAACAGAATATCTTCTCTCGTAAAAAGTTGTGGACACTGACGCAAGCATTTTGAGTAAGGAAATAAAACAAAAAAAGTCAAACGACAGCATACCCTTTTCTGGTTTCTTATTAATGACGACATCAATGTGAATACAGTAACAGGCTTTTAAAGTGTAGATTGTTGTGATATATAAACAATTATCTTTGTTAAAGAAACACGCACGTTCCACGACCTCTACAGTAATTTAAAAGACGGCTGTCGACAGCATAATAAATACAAATGCATTCTAGAGATCAGAATATCAATACAATATTATTCAAAAAATAATTGCGATTTTACATTAATTGGTTGTATCGGCACAGCACTACTCTCAGTGTGCAGCAGCAGTGCTGCATTATTCCAGTGTAAACAGGGAAATTATTTATATTTTAGTGTTAGTGTGTTTTTGCGTTTGTGATGTCCTCTGCATTGCTAATGTCTGCTTGTTGTGTGTGTTTGTGTACTACAGGAAGCAGTCATCACTCCGGTGTCTCCTGATGTGCTGTATCTTTTCCGGGTGCAGGCTGTGTGTACGAATGATATGCGCAGTGACTTCAGCCAGAGCATGCTCTTCAGAGGTGACTCAACCTTTTCCTGCTCTTCCTCATTATCATCTTCCTTATCAACATCTTTCCTTGATTGATTTATTCTCACTTCTGTAAAAAAGAAACAATTTCCCTCACGTTTCGTCTCTCACAATGTATTGAGCTCACTTTTCTTTGTCTTTAGTTTAGTCCAGAATTTAGTGATCCAGAGTTTAGAGATCCAGCATTTAGTTAATCCAGACTTTAATGATAAGAATATTAAGGGTCTAATTACTAATATATCTAAATTAGTTAGTAATATTATTAAAAGCAGTATTATATGGATTAGGTCAAGATGGAGGTGCGTGCACAACGCGAGGTTCTGCCTCTGCCCAGATTTTAAAATTAGTACTAATTTACTTAATAGTTCTTAGTTTATTCACTCAGTAAAGCCTGACATGCACTCGTAATAGCTGACAACAACTCCTTGTTATTGGAACACAATGCACAAAAAGAGTTTTTGACAACTTACAACTTCCCGCTAGAGATTGCAAAGACGCCCCATGAGGTGTCTCCAACAGGTGGTGCCCGTAGGCGGCGCTGAGATCGTAAACAAAAGCCAGGGAAGTGGGGTGGCCTCTGGGCTAGGCAAAAGCTACCCCCCCCCATCATCGTTCGCTACCTAGCCTTTTCCTTTGTAACTGACGTTCACTGGCGAACAAATTCAACTAAGAATCATCTCGCAAAAAAGGATTATAGATTGCAGCATCATGACTTTCACAGAAACACGGCTAAAAAACAGCATATCCGACAACGCAATTGAGCTAGAGGGGCGGGCCATCTTCAGGGCTGATTGTACAGCATAGGACTCCTGTAAGACCAGAGGAGTTGGTGTGTGCATTGATGTGTACAAAGCATGGCGTTCAAACGCTAATATAACCGGGAGTCACTGCTCAAACAATGGGGAGAACCTGATGATTAGGTGCAGGCCTTTTTACTTGCCCCAGGAGTTTACATCCATTGTTGTCACAGCAAACTATATACCTCCGGACACTAATGATAAACTAGCGATGAAATAACTGCAGGCTGCTATTAGTGAACAAAAAAATGCACATCCGGATGGTGCTTTTATTGTTGCTGGGGATTTCAACCACGCAAATCAGATTTTTTTTTTCTCCCAAAGTCCACCAAAAAGTCTCCTGCCCCACCAGAGGAGACAATACACTTGACCACGTGTACACAAACATTCCGGCGTCTTTTAAAAATCCATTCCCCTTCCCCACATGGGCCAGTCTGATCATCTTTCACTGTTTCTAGTCCCCAAGTATTTACCCCTCAGTAAATGTGTAAAATTATCGGTGAGGACAGTCAACGTGTGGCCAGAGGGGTCAGAATCACTTCTACAGCACTGGTTTCAACACACAGACAGGAGATGTTTTTGCAACTCTTGACTCCATATGGAAACATACGCTTCTTCCGTTCTGGATTACATCAACATCTGCATCAACAATGTCACCACGCATTAACAAATAAAGACCTTCCCCAACAAAAAAGCCTTGGATGAACAGAGACACACGACGCTGTTTTCAGATCCAACGACGTGGAGGCCTACAGCTCATCCAGGGCAAACCTGAAAAGTGGCATCAAGATGGCTAAGCGTGACCTCAAACTCTGGATTGAGGAACACTTCGAAAACAACTCAGAACCTCAACCCATGTGGCAGGGCATCTAAGCCATCACACACTAAAGAACCCTACGCCCACAGCCAGCGACGTCTCCTTCACAGATGAGTTAAACAGGTTCTACGCTTGCTTCGTCAGGGACAACAAAGATCCAGCCATTAAAGCTGAGCTCCCCCCAGATGTGTCGCCTGCACTGAGCAGGGTGAATGCACGCGAGGCTGCTGGTCCTGATGGCATCCCCGGGCTTGTGCTCGGCAGCTGGCCGAGGTCTTTTCTAACACTTTCAACCTGTCACTGGCCCAGGCGATTGTCCCCACATGCTTCAAGACCTCAACCATTATGCCAGTGCCGAAGCTGTCCAGAATTGCCATTTGTCATTCTGGACATTTGCAGTTCCATTGCACATCTATTCATCCCACTTATAACATTAATTGTTCTTAATTGTTTCACTTGTAAATATTCTGCCCTCCTCAATTTGCACTTCCGGTTAGATGCTAACTGCATTTCGCTGTACTTGTACTTGTACAATGACTATAAAGTTGAATTTAAAAAAATCTACACTATCTAATCTAAAACAAGGTGTGTTGAAATTGGTTAACAAGTTTCAATGTAATTTTGTCTTTTCAGCAAACACCACCAGGATATTTGAAGGAACAAGGATAGTAAAAACCGGGATGGTGAGTGATGCCGATTCTCTGTAGTACTCCATCCATCCAGCAAGGAGCAGCACCATATCATTATCGAGCTTCTGTGCAGAAGATAATGTACCCACTGTCACTTAGCCTTCTCTTAACTAGCCTAACATCCACAGATGTTAATGAAATCTTCTAAGTCAATATTGAGCAGAAGATAACAGCGTGTACTCTACTCATTTCTCCTTCCACTGATGACATTATCAAACATGATTTTGTGTAAGTTAATATGGCTTGTAAATATTCTCTGGCCTCTCTCTGATCCCTCCCTCTTCCTTCATCTACTTCCTCTCTCCAGCCCACTGTTTCTCCCGCCTCCTCAGCAGACATGGCTCCCATCAGCTCTGGTTCCTCCACCTGGACCTCCTCCGGCCTTCCCTTCTCCTTCGTTTCCATGGCGACGGGCATCGGACCCTCCTCGAGCGGAAGCCAGGCGACAGTGGCTTCCGTGGTGACCAGTACCCTACTGGCCGGGCTGGGCTTCAGTGGCGGGGTCATCTCCTCCTTCCCTAGTTCCGTCTGGCCAACCGGAGGCCCTGCCTCTGCCCGGAACCCCACTGCTGCCACCCCCCGGCAACCCATCAGCGAACCAGCTGCCTCCCAGAGCGCCGAGGTGGCCAAAGACAGTGGAGATGGATCTGAGGATGGAGAGAAAGGAGCCAAGGGTGAGGGTG
This sequence comes from Esox niger, assembly GCA_016801105.1. Taxonomy (NCBI): domain Eukaryota; kingdom Metazoa; phylum Chordata; class Actinopteri; order Esociformes; family Esocidae; genus Esox; species Esox niger. The sequence goes on from JACXGJ010002842.1 coordinate 46,605, forward strand.
AGGATGGTGAGAAGGAGGGAGATGAAGACAAGGAGGAAGACGAAGAGGAGAAAGAAAAGGACACAAAGGAGAAGAAAGACACGAAGGCGGACGAGGTGGAGAAGCAGGCCGACAGCACAGTGGTGAAGGAGGCACCCACCGCCCCCCCGGCCTCAACTGCCAAAGAAAAAGGCAGAGAAAAAGGGGAAGGTGAGGCCAACCCCAGCAACACTACACCCTCTGGTGCCGAGGAGGACCAGCTGGTGACACACACAGAGATCGCGTTAGACTCAGACACGTTGTCCTTCACGGCGGAGCCAGGGAATGACACAGCAGAGTTCCAAGCCCCAGACAGCTCCTCCCCTGCCCTCAGGCCCAGCCCAGGAGGAGACAAGAGCCTCTGGCCCTTTTCCATACACACAGGTGAGCACAAGCATTATAGCAGCAACTTTTCATTTCTCTCAAACCCGATATCCACTCTGTCTCCACCTCTTCTCTTTTGCTATTTTCTTAGTGTGTGGTTCATTTTCAGATAAAAAAAGATAGCAGGAAAGCAAGAATACCAAGAAAACTCACCGACAACCTTACTTGATTCTGTTATGGCTTTTTTTCAGAGCCACACCCACCCACCCACACCATCATATACACACTGGAATGGTTATAATGAATGACTCACAGTTTAGTGTTAAGTGATCTGCCCAAGAGAGCTCTCTACATGCTGAGGAGCTGTAGCTAATGGTGAAGACACACTGCTGGAAATACTGTTAAGGCTTTTAACTGCCACTGCTACTGCCTTGCAGACAGCCTTAACTACAGTAGACTGTGTGCAATATTGATTTCGTTCGCCAGAACCCCATAACATGATATTCCCAGTGTGTACAGTTCTGTCTATGTAATATACTGTACAGCTCTGTCCATCCAATATGACTTAGTAACACCTGAAGATGTGTGTTTCTGACATTTCTGTAGAACTTTCCTTCCTAGTGTCCCATGCGTCGTTTTACATCCATCTTTCCTCTCCCCCTTCCCTCTATCTGTCTTCGTCCTTGTGCTTTGCTCTGTAACCCCCCCCATGAACATTTGATTGAGTCAGTAAGCAGCGTACACTTCTGTTCGCTGACATGCCAGAGCATTGGGGTTAACGTTCTACGGTCAAGGAGAGAACAACAGATTTTTCACCTTGCTGGGTTCTGGGACTCGATCCAGCAACCTTTCAGTGGCTGGTCAGATGGTGTAACAGCTACGCTGTTCAACCCCCCCCCTCGCCCCCCATCGACCAGTGCTGGTTGTTCCCCATTTCTCCTTCCCTCCTCTGTGTTCTCTTTAGGCTGAGTGCTGTCCTACTTTCAGAGCCAGTGAGATGAGCTCAGAGCGTAGTCGCAGCTCCAGGGGAAAAACCCTCTGTTCCATTTATAGCTCCCTGCATGGCACTAGTCATGTCATCCATTGGTGTCTGTGTGTGTGTGTGAGTGTGTGTGTGTGTGTGTGTGTTTGTGGCAACGTATGTGTGTGTCCTTCGGGCGCTTCTTTGTGACTGGCTGCGCTTGCATGCACGTGCACGTGCGTGCGCTCCAGAGCATCCCTGCGCACTTCCGCTGGCGTTGTTTTTCTCTGGCGTTGGCTGGCGTGAGATGCAGGCAGAGTAGCAAAGCGCACAGCAGCACACCGGGATGCCCCTGCCTGCCTGGTGTGTGTGGATGGCGGGGGGAGAGGGATCTGTGGTAGCGACTGGCTGTGCTGCAGCGCAGGGGGCCGCTGTCTTTACACCCCCGGGGCTACCTACACCACGTCGCTAACGCTACCGCCCGGGCTGTAGCTACAGAGGGAAGCTATGGGGGCCAGGATCAGCATCGCAGGAGAATCAGGCCTGGGTAGGTGGGGGAGTCGTGCTCAGTGGCCCTGAATCCTCAGGATGGTTGGGTTCTGTCCGGGGTGGAAGGAAGATATGGCACCAGGGTTGTCTTCACAAACAGATTACGTACGGGTTTTCAATGTCCTAATCGTATCCATTGTCCTTTATACTTAGTGTTGGGTTGTTGCGAGACGTGTTTTCTCATGTGTATGCATGCTGAATGCGACTGAGGCTTGGATCGTTGCTGTCCATGTGATTATCTGTTATTGTCTGTGTTCATTCCCAGGGTAGAAACATTAGGGTGGAGGGGCCAATGATGTTGATGAATTTTGGCAGGTAGACACACCATCTTTAGAATACGTGTTTGCCTTTCATAGCACACAAATGGATCATAAAGGTAGCATTTGGTTGGAAAATGCGTTTCTTTTGGCATCATTTTCTGGCTAACATTCTGGATGATTTAGTAAGCACTTTAAATAATTTTTGGTTGACAAGATGGCTAGTTTATTTTATAAGGCCATTGTTTATTATTTGTTTCCGGCTGGATTTGTACCTTTGCAAAGCCCAATTAATCTGGCTAAATGTGTCTCTGTCTTCATTACTAACCTCTCTTGGTTCAGCATCTTCAATATGTTCTGTAAATGTTGCAAAACAGCTCTGGAAAATATTAAGAGACCACTGCACCTTTTTCTTTCCTTTCCAAAAAAGTTGCTAAGTAAAGTTTTGAGTAAGGAACAGAAGCGGTGGTCTCCTAATTTTAATCCTTCTGTTCTTCACTCAAAACCTTCCTTTTCAACTTTTTTGGAAAGGAATGAAAAAGGTGCAATGGGCTCTTAATTCTTTCCGGAGCTGCATCTCTGACTGGTTGAGTCTTCTCTCTCCCTCCTCCAGAGAGGACAAGTGTGTCCAACCTCACCCGACAGGGTTCCCCTGGGGTGGGCAGGGTGGAGTGGATCATCCCCCTCGTAGTTGTCTCAGCCCTCACCTTTGTCTGCCTCATCCTGCTGCTGGCCGTGCTCGTCTACTGGAGGTGGGTACCATAGCACACACTGATATGTCATTGTATGTACATCCCGCATGCACATAACAAGAACACACATTGTCAACACACTAATTCATCACCAAAACACCCACAATCATCAACACAACACCAGCTGTCATCTCCTCAACACACACTGTCATCGCCTCAACACGCACTGTCATCGCCACGACAAACTGTCATCCCCACAACACATGCCGTTACCACCAAAACACACTGTCATCAGCAAAAACATACTGTCAACGCCTCAACACATGCCGTTACCACCAAAACACACTGACATCAGCAAAAACATACTGTCAACGCCACAACACATGCCATTACCACCAAAACACACTGTCATCAGCAAAAACATACTGTCAACGCCTCAACACATGCCGTTACCACCAAAACACACTGTCATCAGCAAAAACATACTGTCAACGCCTCAACACATGCCGTTACCAACGAAACACACTGTAATCAGCAAAAACACAAATTGACCCATCACCATTACGCACAGTGGAGTACCAAGCTCAAATAGACAAAGAGAACCTATCTGGAAGAGTTCTTCCCCAAATCGTGTTGATGTGGAGGGTTTCAAGACAAATGAACTGTCACACGCCTCTTGTCAACAGATGTTGTGAGATGGTAACAGTCCAGGGCTCCCTCCTGTGTGGTCATGCGGGGGTCTGTGAACTGGCTATGGCGTTTGCCTTTCCCAGCAGCACCAGTGCCCTACAGTAGCCTGGCGCCCAAGCACCCATGATGGGTTAATGCTCAGGGACAGGACCCGGCCATCTGCTTCCCTTCATGACTCCACTGGACCCTCAGCAGTGTGGGTCATGGGTGAAAACACACACACCACTCATCAACTGGGTAAAAGTGACAAAATATCTCCCAAAGGGCTTTTAATCTGTCAACCTAGTGGAGGGCATTTGCAATTTAATGTATTCAACAGCAAGCTTATTTGCCTGCATAAACACTGTCACACAAACAGGCTTACCAAGGTTACGAGCACTAGTTTTCATACTTAGTGATTCCTCACTATATGACGATTGCGCTGATGCTAAAGATAGCTTAGCCGGTCCTCAGGCCTTTATCATCAAAGCACATCTATCATAGCACTTCAAACAGACGTTTAATGTCAGCATCGGTTCAAAGACCATCTTACTTCTGAGTGAGGGCCATGACCTCTCTGGTTCTCACCACCCTCGGCTCCGTTAAAGGTCAGCAGCCATGGCCAGATGATTAACCCTTCCCTGAACTGTGGTAGAGCAGGAGGGTGTTGTCCCTAGATACCCATCAAAGGTCAGTTTTATCTTTCCACACCAATAGTTAAGATTTAAGAATTTCAGGAGGGTAAGCTAAATCTAGATCTGTGCCTAGAGGGCAACGTTTACCTCTAGCACACTTAGGGCCCGTCTCACCGACACTGATTACGATTTCTCCATTGACCTTGATAGTTCAGACTCAGACCAGGCTTAGGACTGTCACAGAGGAGGTGCAGTACCTTGCAAACCCAGTAGGGGGCAACTGGGGAGAACACACAATTGAGTTGCAGCAGCAGGGTAGGAGAATTAGGCTGATCGTTTGGACTCTGCTTAGGATGATAAACCTAGCCTGACCACATCACAGAGTGGGCTCTGAGTCTGACTTTGTGTCCAGCAGATCAGCCGAGAATATGTGGGTGTGGGGTGGGTGACTGATTTGCCTGCGTGCATGGGTCTTTGTATGTGTGTGTTTGTGCATGATAAAGTTTTGAGTGTAATAATGATGTCGTCTGCAGACCCAAGGATCTGTCACTTTGGGGTAACCCTACACACACATATACACACACTCAAACAGCATAACGGTGGGGGTTGAGTCGGAGATTTCCTGGGCAGTAGCAGGTGTTGGAGCCCTAAGAGGGGAGTGTTGGGTATTTGTAATCCTATTGTGGAGCAGAGCTCATGGCTCAACCTCCCCGTTGTCGTGTAACCCCTCCCCCACCCAGGCCACGTACGCTCCCTATGGAAAATAATCCCACCCATGACTGGTCTGGGATCAGATCAACCAACCCTGAGCCTGACTCTCCACCCAGTAGAATGATCGAGGAACTGTTACCAGACAGACCGAAGCCACTGATCCTCCTGCTTGTTATGATGCGTTGGTGGGAGTGGGAACTGGAAAATTACCACATGAAGTGACTGTCCTTCAACTCATAAATAATTCTGGAAAACTTCTTCCCATCTAGTGACCTTTAACAACTCCTTTATGACAGCAGAAATTCAACAAAATATTTCTTTTTTTTTATAAAAGTATATATTTGTATTTGTTTTGATTTCTTGTTGACATTTTGTTAATGGATTTTTGGACATTTGGCCAGTCAGTGGATCCCAACAAGCTCAAAGCACATGCAACTGTCACTTTGAACTTCACAACTGGTAATTTCCCACCTCCCGCTTGGTTATGAATTCAGCATTAGACCAGAAAAGAGGGAAGCCCTCCCACTCTTCTACTCTCCTCCCTCTGCTCCTTCACTTCTCTCCTCCCTCTGCTCCTTCTCTCTCGGTCCGCTGCTCTGGTTCAGCAGAAGCATGCACACTAAGGCTGTTCTGTCTCCTCTCTTTGGTTCCTCCCGTCACTTTCTAGGATGACCAGTCTCTGCAATCTACTCTGCATAAAATACAGGTAGGAGTAGGACCACACGCACGCGCACACACACACACACACACACACTCACACTCGCACACACTCATGCACGCACTCACACACACACTCACGCACTCACACACACTCACGCACGCACTCACACACACACACTCACGCACTCACACACACACTCACACACTCACACACACACAGTAACTTTACTCTTTTTGGTATAAATAGCCTTGAGTTCAAGCTTAGCCCTATGCTTCGGGCTCCAAGAAGATTATTCCTCTGCCTCTCTTTGCTACCTTCAAGAGGTGATCTTGGTGCCAGGTGTAGTAGTGCACAGTGTTGTCATTGAATTAGAAATAAGGATACAGTATTTCTTTAAATTTTAGAGGTCCGGGTTATGACTGTTTACACAGTTTTCTCTTCTAGAGTTTGATGTGTTTCTAGCTTTATGTAGCTTGAGCTTACGACTGTGTCTGTGGGTACTTTGCCCTCTTGATGTCCGTTTAACCATGCTCCAACTGAATCTGAATTTTTATTCTTTTAGTGTTTATAGGAACATTCACTCTGTGTCGTGTGAGCTGTGAGAGCGGATGTGTGCCTGTGTGGGTGTGTGTGTGTGATATGGTGTGTTGGCGTTAACATTTGCCTGCTCTGGAAGAGTTCAAAGTACACCTTGATCCTGTCACGCGTCTCCAGCACCATCTGTGTTTACTTTGGGGGGATTGTCACCTGTGGCGACGCTGATGACAGCACTGATACATTATTCACAGGTCTAATGTGACACTGACTGACTGGGGGTTTCTCCCTGTCTCACTCTTTCTCCCTGTGTCTTTCTCTCTCTCTCTGTCTGTCTTTCAGGAGGTGTTTCCAGACAGCTCATTTCTACGTGGAGGAGAGTAGTTCCCCCAGAGTGGTGCCCAATGAGAGTATACCTGTCATCCCGATCCCAGGTAAACACAATAAGACCATCTGTTGCCATAGTACAGAAGGAATCAGGAAGGGTGTGTGAAATGCTGTTTGGCTGCAATTTGCGTCTGAGCTCGGAAGTCGACCGCATGTTTGTTTTCTGACTGTGGTCAGTTCAGCGTACGCCTGGGTCAAAGGTCATTGCTTAACTAAACGAAGAAGAAGAATTCGGGACTTGAGTGTTCCTTCAGCACCGTAATGTAGAATCTGAGTCACAGAGTCACCACTGACTCATACACAGTAGAGAAAACAACCTGTGACTCTGCTCCTTTCACTGTAGGGCAAGTAGTTCAACCGAATATGGTATTTGTATTCTATAGGGACTGTTAGTTATTCTAAGTATGTGTGTTGGGATTCATGTACATTACATGCATCTCTACCTACCATGTATTGATTGCACAGTATTGATTTTCAAAAGGGGAGGTTCTCTTTGACATCAGCAGCGTACAGACATGAATTATAGATACATGCATACATTTCAACACCAACATCGACATTAGATTACTCCTAGAGGTGAACTTGAAATGTGTGAGCTGAGACATGTTTCAAACCCAGATAACTTGGTTACCACTGGGCAGATGGGAAAACCCATACCCATGGATATTTAAATAAAGACAACATGAGATTAAGGACAAAACCACGGCATTTAACAGCCTAAGTTAAGGTTTGACAACCAATCTGTCTGTTAAAACCCTTGACAGGACAGGTGGTGCTGGACTCTGAGTTGGCAGAATTCATCTAGACATGATTTTAGTTGGTGTTTGCTTGACAGTGAAGGTGCCATTCGTGTAATGTCATTGGCTGTTAGGGTACATTTGTGTCTTCAGGTAATTGGCTGGTAGGGTACATGTTTGTGTTCAGGTTGTTGGCTGGTAGGGTTTGTGTGTGTTCATACAGTTGGCTGTTACGATATGTGTATGATCAGGTAATTGGTTGGTACGGTACAAGTGTGAACAGGTAGTTGGTTGGTAGGCTACACATGTGAACAGGTAGTCTGTTGGTAGGCTACAAGTGTGAACAAGTAGTTGGTTGTAGATTACACGTGTGAACTGGTAGTTGGTTGTAGATTACATGTGTGAACTGGTAGTTGGTTGTAGATTACACGTGTGAACTGGTAGTTGGTTGTAGATAACACGTGTGAACTGGTAGTTGGTTGTAAGGTACAAGTGTGAACAGGTAAAATTTAGTGTTGGGGTTAGGAGATGAGGCAGTCTACTTCGGTTTCCCCATTAAAATCGCTGTGTGTGTGTGTGTGTGTGTGTGTGTGTGTGTGTGTGTGTGAGTGTGCGTGCGTGCGTGCGTGTGCGTGCGTGCACACTGTATTGGGTTCTGGGCTCCTCGTTGAGCACTGTAAATGCACCATAGTTACGAGGGTGGAGAAAGTCTGGATCTCTCTCTCACTCAATCCAAACAGTAGATCAAACATAAAAAGCATGGACAATGACCCTCAAACACCCACTCTTTCATAACAAACTACTCTCTTCACATCCAAGATTCTCCCCAGCTTCTAAACCCATTTGGACTGAATGAGTGCCCTTCACAATGAGTCTTGGCACAGAGTGCTGTGTCCAATGTGCCTCTTTTACCCAACGGCACAGCACTACCCAGCATATGAACAGGGCAGGCTTAGAAACAGGCTACCAGAAGAACTCATTCCTCCACCTCATTAAAAGGGTCTTAACTTTGAGAACCTACATTAGTATACTACATTCTCCCCAGCAGATTGTAACTGGAGGCACCAGAAGGTATGTGGCTTCACAAGACTGTATTAACCATGATGTAAGACAATGTTTTAAGATATCGAAGAGTGTCGATCAGAATGTTGTTTTAATGTTGATCCGAGTTGAGATTTGCATACGTTTTGTTAATGTGACTAATATGTTGTTTGGGACATCTGAGGGTTCAGAGCCCCAGTGGGTCCGTTGTAGAGACCTGTGGGTCCGTTGTAGAGACCTGTGGGTCCATTGTAGAGACATGTGGGTCCGTTGAAGAGACCTGTAGGTTAGTTGTAGAGACCTGTGGGTCAGTTGTAGAGACCTGTGGGTCAGTTGTAGAGACCTGTGGGTCAGTTGTAGAGACCTGTGGGTCCATTGTAGAGACCTGTGTGTCCATTGTAGAGACCTGTGTGTCCTTTGTAGAGACCTGTGGGTCCTTTGTAGGGACCTGTGGGTCTGTTGTAGAGACCTTTGGGTCCTTTGTAGAGACCTGTGTGTCCGTTGTCGAGACCTGTGTGTCTGTTGTAGAGACCTGTGTGTCCTTTGTAGAGACCTGTGGGTCTGTTGTAGAGACCTGTGGGTCTGTTGTAGAGACCTGTGGGTCCTTTGTAGAGGCCTTTGGGTCTGTTGTAGAGACCTGTGGGTCAGAAAACAGCAGTGCAGGGACAGCCATATGTGACCATAGTAACAAACCTGCTTCTCACAGCGGTTAATGTTTCGAGTGCCCCCCACCCCCTACTCTCTTCTTCTCTCTCCCTTTCCTTCTGTCTCTTTTGCTCTTCCTCTCTCCTGCTGTCTCTTGCTCTCTCTCAGGGGATTTTGACCTCTAAACAAAAAGACCACCAGAAAACCACAAGCCTAATGACCAGAGACACACACATACAGTGGATACACACCCCTGTCTACACACCCCTGTTAAAATGCCAGGGTTTTGTGATGTAAAACAACGAGACAAATATAAATCGTGTCTGAACTCTTTCCACCTTTAATGTGACCTATAACGTGAACAATTAAAAAACAAACTTTGAGGGGGAAAAATGAAGCCTTTATAATTGTGTTTAATGAATCACTGTGTACATATTTAATGTAAATCATATATTTTTATTATGTACTTACATTAACAGGCATCAGCCCTTGAAATTTCCATTCTAGAGTACAGTACAGCTTGAAATGGCTGGTAGGGTGGTCTTCAGTCCAGCCCACACTGGAACAAATCATAGTCCGCAGACACGATAGTGTGACGTGCCATTGGGATACAGCTATTTGGCTTTGGGACGCAGTGAACGTGGCTCCGGTACGCATCCTCAGTTGACAGCTTGAGCTTTGCTGAGAATTCAAGCGATAATGCCAACAGTCCAATATTCCAGAACAGTAGTTTCCAATGCCGGTCCCCAAGTACCCCCCAACAGTCCACATTGTGGCGCCATCCAATCACAGCTGGTTCAGCTTGACGACTAATAATCAGGCACTCAGTGAGTTGTGCTGGGTGTGCTTGTACAGGCATAAAATGTTGATACTGTCGGAAGCTGTTGGGAACCTCTGTTCTAGAACCATTATAAATGCATATGCACTTATAATGGTCCATAATAAGACCTTTACCCAGATAAGTAGTCATCAGATTGAGTGCCTACACAATAACTGCATTATCATCCATTGGGTCATTTTGACCTTGTACTGTGGAAATGTAATTAAGAAAACAAGGAAATCCGGGGGGTTTTTCCTGCGCTGTGCCTTTAAAAGGACTATAACATTTATTTTGCGTGGGCGTTTGTCGTTGGTGTTCCTATATGAGTGTGTGCGTGCATGTGCGTGCGTGCGTGCGCTTAGAGCTGTGCATTCGTACACGTGTTTGACTGTTTGGTTTCCCATTTGGTGTCCATGGATGATTCGTTTGTTCTGCCCAGCTCTCCGTATGTCTGACTGAGTCAGCGTTTAGAGTGGTTCCCACAGGCACAGTTAGGACAGAGCATCCAGCCAGATGAGATCCGTCTCCATCATTACTCTTCGCAGTCACACTCCTTAGTGAGTCTCCCCTTTCCTCTTTTTGGAAGAAGTGGATATAACCAGGACCAGATTGAGACTGTGAATCATTAATGACTCGGTATGAGCTGAAAATGCTGAACTTAACTTCACCTTGAAGAAACATGGGCCTGTGGATGTGAATAACCGATGCTTTAATTTGTCTTAGTGAAATATTTCCTGAGTCATTGCGATACAATGGAAGAGCAGTGAGCGTAGCATTCTCCCTCTGGCCTCGGTTGTTTTGCTGTAGCATCCTGCTAGTTCCCTGTCTTTTTCTGTTTTGGTGCAGACAGATATGCAATTGATTTTATAGATCCTAGATGAGAGAGTGTTGGTTAGTCATACCGTTTATACTGTTCATGAAGCATGTTGATGTTATTCCGGACTACAGATCCTCTACTAGACTTCTCTGTGTATTTTGCGGCTGTGTTGAACTGCAATTGTGGAAGTATAACTCTTTGTTTCTAAGTTCTAATTGTGTGTTGTTGTCTTTTCTTGCCCATCCAGATGACATGGAGGCCATTCCTGTCAAGCAGTTTATCAAACACATCTCAGAACTCTACTCCAAAAACCATGGTTTCTCAGAGGACTTTGAGGTAAAGTATTGCCCTTGGTTGCTCTGGCTGCCTTTACCCGATGATATACTGTGTGGACTAGCATAGCATTCCAGCCTGGTGGGTTAGACTTAGTCAGGTGGGTTAGACTTAGTCAGGTGGGTTAGACTTAGTCAGATGGGTTAAACTTTGTTAGATGGGTTAGATCTAGTCAGATGGGTTAGATATAGTCATATGGCTTATATTTAGTCAGATGGGTTAGAGTTACAGACAGTCTGTCCATAAGGTGTGTGTGTGTGTGTGTGTGTGTGTGTGTGGATTCCATAGTGCTGCTAATGTTATTGGAGCAGATGGTGTAGGAGAGGCCTTTTAGCTTGTCTAGACCAGTGTCTCCTAACTGGTGTAGATCTGTGTCTCTGAAAGTGGGATGGAGGGACATAGAGAAAGAGAGCAAGTTGTAGCCTGACAGTGAATATCAGTTAGACAAAAATAATGGATTTCTAAAAAAGGTCCAGATGCCAAACCGTGAACATAAATTCTACACAGATATCGTTCTGCCAGGGCAAACAATTACACCCTCCTCGGCCCATCAACACCACTGATAACACCAACAAGGCTGTAAATGATCTTAGATATAAGTCTGGTGGAAAAAAAACTGAACATAAAAGCCCAATAGGGATCTGTGCACAAATACTCCAATCCAATATAGAAACCATTGACCTCCCTGGTTTTGAGGTCTGGTTTCAATTTACCAACCAGAAATGTGCTAAATGGGACTGATACCCAATTGAGACTTGGCATGGAAAGTACAGCAACATTATCACGGTGCAACGGATAACCCTAAAAATAATGCTTGAATTAATGAATCATTATTAGTTCATTATTCTTTGTATTGATTTTGTCCTGTCCACTCGCTTTGGAAAGGTAAACAAATGCTTCCCTTTGCCTATAAAGCCCTTTTGAATTTCATTGTGTAGCGCTGGGGAATGGGTGCCTGTGTCAAATGAACACTTCACTGCCTCGCCAGACCAATTTTCACCTTATGTTTGTGTGTATTTTAGACAGAAAGCTAAATGGAAAGATCCATGATGCGCTGAGACTTCAGGGCAGCACACGGACAAGATTTCATGTTTCATTTAAAATAGCCGACCTCTAATGTTTCAGGGAGGGATCCTCGGACTTGATTATTTTGAGGGGATTCCGGTCAGCTCCAGAATGTGCTGTAAAAACCTCCCTTATTTATATCGCTGTGCTTTTGGAATCTCAACTTCCCTTTTTCTCCCTCTCTTCTCAGACTCTCGTTTCTGAGCCCTTAGCAAACTTCTCAGAATCCTAAGAAACCCCTTTCCCAGAAGAAGGAGCTGTGTAGGGCACTAGAAACACTGCCACCCTCCCCCCATCATCACCCCCTTGTTGTCCATGCCAGTTTGATAGACAATTGGAAGTGGTATAAGGTGTGGTGGGGGCCCCTCCTGGGTGAATGGAGAGCTCGGTGTGATCCACAGCTCTTTATTTGGCCCCAAAAAGAAGTCTGGGGAAAGGGGGTAGGCAGTAGAGCAAAACTCCTTTAGCTGGAACGTCCTCGGGCCATGACAAGTGGCTTTGTCCAGCCGAGCCCAAAGGAAACATGGTTTGGGTGCAAAAAGACAGGATTCTGTGCAGGGAGAGGAGTAACAAGGAGAATATTGTGAAACGTTCAGAGGACATGCTGTATGTTGTTTAAAAGACGTGAACTTCTGTGAAGATAAGAGTCTGTATGCATCATGTCTTAACCCTTTTCCTGGAAAGTGACCATCCCGTGGGGTTTCTCTCAAACCCTGTTTTTGCACACCTGATTCTAATAATGAGCTGGATGAAAAGCTAATTCAGGTTAGTCACAACTGGAGTTGGAGAGAGAACCTACTGGATGGTAGATCTACAGGACCAGTATTGAGCAGCCCTGGTCTACATACACAATGTCCATTATGTCAAAATCACTAGAAATCTGCTTGTTTGTCGTATCTTGTTCTGTAATGCCGCCACCCACATTGGCATACACTCTGTAATTGGAGCCAGGGGGCATCTGTTTGTGTGTGTGTGTGTGTGTGTGTGTGTGTGTGTGTCTGTGTCTGTTTGTCTATCTGTCTGTCTGTGTGTGTATCAGTCTCTGTGTTTGTGTGCGTGTGTGTGTGTGTGTTAAAGTAGTGTATGTATATGTACCATCTGGTGACCCCACCAGCCAGCTGCTGTCCAGCCACCATGTATCCTGTCTGTGCTTGAGCCTTCAACTCCTGCAACCTTCTAAGCCCCTATACCCCATCTCCAGTTGCCTTATATATGAAAGGCATATATATATATATGTGTGTGTGTGTGTGTGTGTGTGTGTGTGTGTGTATGTGTGTGTGTGTGTGTGTGCCTTTTATGAGGGTTTTGAATCCTTCAGCTCTGCCTAGAATAAACGAGGCCTCCTGTTTGTGCCATGCAGAGTGAGAGACATCTTTAAAGTTAAAACTGTTGAACCGTAAATCCCTGCAGGAAATGTCTGAGGGGCTAAAGCGAAACGGAGGGCCTTATCTGTTGTTGGTTTGTCACGAAACACTGACATATTTGTAGCTCTGGGGCCACTCTGTCAGATAGAGCATACTGGACATGTATTCTCTGTTTTGTTGAACGGACAGACACACAGGTAATAAATGATTACTTGGCATGTTTTTTTTACCATGGCTTTAAAGGGTGTTTGAAAGTGACAGTTACAATTTCTACACAAAGCTTCTCAGTGATTGGCGTGCTTTATGGTTCCACTGAAATCGTGTTTTGAGAGTTTGAGGGCTGACGCTGAGAAAGATTGCGTGATGGTTAGCTGAGTGTGTAACAGTACTAAAGGGAAGAGAGCATGTCAACCTCTGCTCTAAGAGAGATGGGGGGAACAGAGAGGGGAGAGGGGAGGATAGATCTTTCCTGTGTCTGTCACTGTGTCAACCACACTCTCACAGCGTGAAATTGCTGAGATGTCACCAGAAATGGCTGTATAACTCGCAGCACCAAACTTCAATGTCAAAACCTCCTTTTTCATCGCCTTCCAAAATGTCACCCTTGGTGTGTGTGTTTGTGCGTGGGTGTGTGTGTGTATGTATGTGTGTGTGTGTGTGCGTGTGTGTGTGCGTGTGCGTATCTC
>JACXGJ010002843.1:0-60515 GCA_016801105.1 Esox niger
GCCATGTTCCTGAACCGATCAGGCTGGGGACGGGGGTGGAGACTGGGGCTGAACAGTCCACTGCTGCTGGCACTGTGACTGATGTGGTTTCCGTTAAAGTAGTTCCATGCAAAGAAGCTGTGTTAACTAAATACATGCAGGAGTCTCAATAAATACAACTATTGTGCAGGAGGTGTGTGTAACTGCGTGTGCAAGTGTGAGTGTATAGTGCATGCATAACTGTGGCTGTATGCGTGTGCATGTATTGCTGTGTGTGTTACTGAGTGTGAGATGGTGCCTCCCTGGTCCATTCCAGCTCCGCTGGCTGGCACTCGCTGTGTTTAAAATCTGGTCCCAGAACGTTTACACAGAGTGTACTTCTGCCTGGCTTTGTGTGACAAGCTTTAACACACCATACCCATCAGCAGCTAAACAGCCACAGACCTCCCTGGACACACACCGACGCACACACGCACACACACACACCAAGCCACACACACTGACGCACACACACACTGACACACACACACACACTGACACACACACTTTCCATTCATGCATTTCTATTTCCATGCATTCCCCAGCTTCCATTGTTCCCTCTCTCTGAAAAGGTCTGTTGACAATTAATATGGACTCTGTTTGTCAGACTGAGAGCTAGGAGGCTACTGTGTGTTTGTGGCTTTTAGTCTTGTCATGCATCACATTCTTCAATGGGCTGAAAAAGAAGATTAAAAACGTATATGAAATTGCTACACTTGAAATTTCATTTGAACAGCACTTCGTACCACACCAAAGCCACCCAAGACCATTTGGAATACAGTGTCACACTGAAATCAATTTTCTGTGTGATCATTGAATAAAAATGTATCAACTAGATGAAAACATTTCAATGAGGGAGGGAGCGACAGAGAGAAAGAAACGGAGTGTGTGTATGTCTGTCGCCTGCTAATGATTGTACTGTAGGTAGCACACTACTCTCAGCAGACAGGGCGTAGTGTCCAGTCTTATCACAGGAAGCGGAGTGTCAGTTTTCATCAAGCCTTGGCCCTCCCTGAGACAGCACACCTGCATACACTATGACAAAACTAAACAAACTTTTTTAAACATCTCACACACACAGTCCAGGAACATTGTATTCAATCACAGGGAATATCATTCTAATTAGTTTGGGTTGGGGAGTAGGAATATTTAAGTTAATAAAGTGTTTGGTGTTAACACAAGCTGTGAATTTCTACTGAGGTAAATGTGACCTATGCATAGCTTATTGTAAAACCATGAACGGAGAAAAAAAGAAACTTCATTCATTAACAATCTTTTTTACAGTCGAAGTAAGATTTAGTAGTTAAACTCCCTATATGACGTGATAAGTCAAGAATATTGTACGTCATAGTTCTTGATGAGGAAGGGTTGAGTGTTCTTTATAACTCATTACAGATATTCCTAATAATAACTTGCACTGCATGAGAACATTTCTTGGAAGTCCTGGCCATACGGAGCAATATTTACATGAGCTGTTAGGAAAACATTCTAGGTGATCCTAAGCAGTGGTGCTACTGTGTTCTACAGTAACCCAGATAGAATCGTCCTGGATGTCACAGGAATATAATCTCAAATGAGCATCAGAAGGACCGTTTTAATATCCCTCATTTCATCCGGCCTCCGTGTAATGTCATAATATCGGAAGCATGATCAGTCAAATAGAACAGCATTTGTCTCATCGCAAAGTCCTAGGGCGCGATTTTGAATACACTCTCATCGTCTGAAACCAACTTTGTTCAGACACCGAGATTGTTGTCCACGTAACATCTCCAAACATCCACTTCGAAGCGTGGTCGTGCAGTGTTAAGCCAAATTAGTTAAAGCTGACATGGGACAATTGGACTGATTCCACAGTTCATGAACACTCGTAAAGCGGCTCCTTGTGTACCTTGTTTGATTAATAGAGTCCCAAAACCCAGAGTTAACTAAACTCAAGTGTACATCTGCTTTCTGTTAGTCTGAGCGTATAGTGTGCTGTTGAGCTGCACAATCAGAGTTCACCAGATCTCGTCTTTGTCTTAATGTATTCGCAGACTGTCAGACCTTGTATGTTTTTATCAGACTCTTTCAGCTGGGGTTCCAAGGTGTCTGGCAAATGAACTGATTTAAAGATATGACTGCCAATGATTATACTTTTATCTTGGCCAACATAATCTACATACATAGAGTATGCTATTTACTGCATCCATACTTGGCTGATCTCTTCAGTACTCTTTAATTTTCAATTAGCATTATACTTAGGCTACCCTTACTCAATGCGAATGTCATCAATCAGAATTATACGTCTGTCTCAGGGACCTCGGCTCTCTTAAAGTTGATGTAACGGTCTCCTGAAACAGCTCCAATCTAGAGTGAAGTAAAGAGGAAACTGGAAACAGCAACAGTAATTATGAGTAACATTGAACACATATCCATGACTAAGATCTCCTTCAGGAAGGAAACTTCTAGAAACCACAGCAGACCTGGCAAATTCGCAGAGCAAGACGAGACTTGGCAAACCCATAACAGAACTGGATTAAAATTGCATTAATATTCCTTCAAATGTCAGGTGTGCCTGGTGTAATGGAACCAGAATTGTGCAAAACAAATTATGTCTATTCTGGCAACCGAAGAAAATCAAATGCACCTCAAGTATTCTAATTAAAAACAAAATCACATTGTGGACAACTATCAGCCAGAACTGGCAAATCCATTTAACAAATCTGGCAAGGATACACTGTCTATAACCTTACTAACTCAACATGACTTAATGTAATATTTTCAGGTACACTTGGAGCATACAGTAGCATCACTTTATTACACTGCCATTACCATGTCATAACAACTGACATAACTTGTCAAACCAAAGTTGAACCGGCTGCGAGATACTCTGCGTTAGTATATGGTAAGTTATGACAAAGCAAATTGGTGTAATTGATGTCAGTCATGTACCTAGGACAGTAAATCTTCTTTGTAAATTATGGCTGACTTAAAGGCATTGATGACAGGCATTTCTGGCTCATACGATTATGCCATTGAAAATGCTTGTTTACTGTGTCATACAGTATTTTAAGCAACACCATAAATAGTCATGGCTTTCATGACAAGAACATGAATTACCACGACTAGCGACTAGTGTAAAAATTACAGCATAAAAAGACTGAGATAGTAAAACCACATTTGGTATGCATATTTACAAAAGGCAGCAACGTGTACAAAATAATTTAAACACAGCCAATTTCAGGAAAAAATGATAGAACATAAACATGTGTTTAAAAGTACTCTATGAAATAGTGGAATGGTTTACTTAGTATGGTATTTTTTAACACTCTAATGTAAGTGACAAGGCCAGAAAATAAAGCTAAATACCATATGTAACTACAATTCGAAATGTGTTATGACTGTCATGAAAATATTAAGATAATTATTACAGCTGTTGTCACATGTTATGACAGGCTATGACATGATTATGACCGTATTATAACATTTTATGGATCTAAGCTTCAAGTGAAAACACAAGTGTGGGCATTATTAATTTGTACTGTAGTTGTCCTTACCTATACAAAGTGTTACTTGAGT
This sequence comes from Esox niger, assembly GCA_016801105.1. NCBI lineage: Eukaryota > Metazoa > Chordata > Actinopteri > Esociformes > Esocidae > Esox > Esox niger. The sequence goes on from JACXGJ010002843.1 coordinate 3,577, forward strand.
AAAGTGTTTATTGGCCATACTATGGGGTTCAAAATAGTTGTTCCCTGCTGTTCAATCTGACAGCTTGTAGAAATTCCTTTAGCACTTTCATCACACCTTCTTCAAATAGAAACCAACCAAGGTATCGTCTGATCAATGCAACAGTTAAATTACACTATCTGTAATTGTCTTGCAATATATTGTGTAATTAAAAATATATTTTCTCAACTAATTTGAAAGTAAATAAATCTAAGTAAGTAAAAAATGTAAATATTAACCACCACTGCCCATTCCTGTTGTTGATGGTTCAACAAAACACACTTTCTCTACAATAATTGACTACCACTCAAACCACCAAACCAATGACAAGTGTTCGCTCCCCAACCTTTAGCGCTTACAATTCCAACGCTAACAACACAGAGTAGAGGCGATCCACTGATTCACCCCAGGACATTCCTCCAGACAAACATTTACGAGACATAGCACAGGAGCATCAACACTCTGGGCTCTAAACGGCCATATGAAGCCACTTGACAATGACCATGTGTGGAAATATTTCTCCAAATGTCTCTTTTTCATGTGGTTATGAATATGTGTATATCTGAAAATGTAAAAGTCAGCCAGACAGTCAGGTTGAAGGGAACAGAGTCTGTGAGATCAGAGCACTTCGGCTTTATCATTCCCTTTGAAAGTGAAAAGGAGACTATCAATGAGTTGTTCTTGTTTAATAGGTGTCAAATAGCGGTGAAAAAACACAAAGCAAACCTTCAGAGGAGGAACAGCCAAGAAGGGTGAAGAGGTTGCTCTGTTCAGGGTTACAATCTTTCAGATGATTTCACATTTTTACTTGAACTGCCATTTTTTGTGTCTTTTATAATCTTTCATAATCCCAGATTTCTGTCAATATGCTTCAATTGAATCTGTATATGTGTGTCTGTGTTTATACTGAATACACACATACCAACAGGTCTGAATAAGTGTGCATTTGTAATCTAAACATTACAGTAAGGTTGGTAGGCTTTTAAACACTCAGTATGTTTTATTTTGATATTTGTTCAAGAGGGACCTTTCTCTACTACCCTGACTGTTTACAGGGATCTAAAGCAGATAAGTCCTTGCAGAATTTACAGCAAGTGATGTCATTATAATCGGAGCCTGTTGTTTCAAGGGTACTTTGTGATAGAATAAATACTTATATTTTAGAGGGAAAAATTGAAAAATGTAAATTCTTCTAGAGCAGATATGCCCAAGGACTAATATGGTGATTGTGTTGTGTGTAATTGGCAAGATGTAGTGATTAGTAAACAGTAAAAAATGTGGCTTCGTTTTACTCTTGTTACAAATGTTCCTCTGTCTTGCCAAAAAAAATGTAAACCCTGCAAACAAAAAAGTTGTTGTTTGGACGTCCCTGGAACATCGGGAGGTTCTGATATGATCTCTTGGATGTCCTAAGGACGTCCCATATGGAGGGAAGTAACTCATTAACTCATCACCCTGGTTTTTCATTACCATTAGTGAGATGTCTGAGTTTGGGAAATGCCAATTTCCAGACGGAACTCAATAAGCAATCACAAACATCTGTCTGGGACAGACATGTCGAGTAGCCAATGAGCCCCCTGCCACATTATAAAAGTCTGCCCTCCTGCCAACAGACTAATTTGCGCATGCCTTACTTTATTTCCTCTTCTGATCAGTGGAATCTGGTGAGTCATCTTACTCTTAACGTCCTAAAACCGTGATTATGTTAATAACGGCTCGTTCACTTTCGATTATTAGTTTCGATGATATACTATGAGATGTTGTAATCTCCCTTATCGTAAGCAGACTCTGACAATCAGTCTCTATATCAAACCTTAAAGGCTTGATATGAATGAGAGTGTGCGCTAGAAAAGGCACTGTAACGTCTAGTCGATATTATAAGGGAATGCCCAATATGAACCTGCATATCACCTGAGTTTGAACAGAACCCATAAGATAATAATACCTCTCGTGGAGCGAGCCCTCAAACCTTCCGGAGACTGTATCCACTTGCTATCGTAAACCAGTTTTAATGCCACCACTGTCTAATGTGACAAACACTTAGAAGATAGGGGCCTCCTCACCTAGATTGAGACCCAAACCCTGGAGACCCAGACCAAGACCAAGAACCAAACCCTGGAGACCCAGACCAAGACCCAAACCCTGGAGACCCAGACCATGACCCAAATCCTGGAGACCCAGAACAAGACCTAAACCCTGGAGACCCAGACCAAGACCAAGACCCAAACCCTGGAGACCCAGACCAAGACCCAAACCCTGGAGACCCAGACCAAGACCCAAACCCTGGAGACCCAGACCAAGACCCAAACCCTGGAGACCCAGACCAAGACCCAAACCCTGGAGACCCAGACCAAGACCAAGACCCAAACCCTGGAGACCCAGAGCAAGACCCAAACCCTGGAGACCCAGACCAAAACCCAAACCCTGGAGACCCAGACCAAAACCCAAACCCTGGAGACCCAGACCATGAGCCAAACCCTGGAGACCCAGAACAAGACCTAAATCCTGGAGACCCAGACCAAGACCCAAACCCTGGGGACCCAGACCAAGACCAAGACCCAAACCCTGGAGACCCAGATCAAGACCCAAACCCTGGAGACCCAGACCAAGACCAAGACCCAAACCCTGGAGACCCAGACCAAAACCAAGACCCAAACCCTGGAGACCCAGACCAAAACCAAGACCCAAACCCTGGAGACCCAGACCAAGACCCAAACCCTGGGGACCCAGACCAAAACCACAGCAAAATCGAGTAACCATCTCTGAAAGTAACAGAAAGTGTTGAGCAGCATTGCCAGTAGCCTTCAGACGTGGAGGAACATAACCTGGTATAGATGATGAAAGGACACAGGAAAGGTCTCTGGAAGTTTGCTGAAAATGAGTGATAACCTGCTGGCCAATGTACAGTACAGCCCTACTGACATATGACATGTTCTGACATGCATGGAAGGGTTTAACAGAAGAAGAAGTTAACAGAGAGTGTAAGGTCTGACGATGGGTCTAAGGATTTCATCCTGGTACCTAACAGCAGTCAGGGTTTTGTTGGCTAGCACGTGGAGGTCTGTGCGACCCTCCAAGGATACGCCTCCACTGACCATCACTGACTGGTCTTGCTGGATGATTTTGCAGGCAGCATAACGTTCACCACAGCGTCTCCAGACTCTTCAAGTCAGTCACATGTGCACAGTGTGAAGCTGCTCTCATCTGTGAAGAGAACGGGGCGACAAAGGCGGACCTGCCCATTCTGCAAATTGAGTCGCACAGTGCTGGGCTGTGAGCACAGGTCCACCTAGAAGACTGCATCGACCCCTCATGCCACACTCATGGTGTCTCTTTCTGACTGTTTGGTCAGAAACATGCACACCAGTAGCCCACAGGTGGTCATTTTGTAGGGTTCTGTCAGTGCTCCTTCTGTTCCTCGCACCAAGGAGCAGAAACCGTCTTGCTGCTGGGTTGATGCTTTTCTACGGCCAGTCCAACTCTCCTCATGTAACGGCCCGTCTCCTGGTATCTCCTCTGTGCTCTTGAGACAAAGCAAACCTTATTGCAATGGCATATATGGATGAGCCATCCTGGAGGAGCTGGACTGCCTGTGCAACCTGAATGGGCTGAAGGTACCACCTCATGGTACCAGGAGTGACCTGGACACTAGCAAAATGTAAAACTAGAGACAAATCTGTCAGGAAGGATAAGAAGAGAACAATTGACTTTTTCCTGTGTGCCCACTGAACACCACAGAGACAAGGCTTTGAAATGATCGTATAAGGAGCAGCCAGTTTAATATACAATATGTCAGAGGAGCGCAGCTCAAGGATACTGTACACCGGCCTCTTGTGATGGACCCTTTACTAGAACACAAACAATCAGAGAACTGTGATTCCATTCCTGCTTTGTCTGAGGAAGCACAGAGTATAAGACTGTATTTCATAAGACAAGCAAACACATGAACACACATGCACTTGCTGCCCTCTCTAACAGTCTACTGAACGTGTATACTGACGCAACGCCTATACGGGTGTAGGAGCATACACATAGGGTTAAGATGCCTCATCTTAACGCTAACCCTAATTTTAACCCTAACCCCATTTAGAAACTTAAACCCAATTATTTTGACCTTAACCCCATTAGAAACTTAACCCAATTATTTTAACCTTAACCCCATTACAAACTTGAACCCAATTATTTTAACCCTAACCCCATTAGAAAATTAAACCCTATTATTTTAACCTTAACCCCATTACAAACTTGAACCCAATTATTTTAACCCTAACCCCATTAGAAAATTAAACCCTATTATTTTAACCTTAACCCCATTAGAAACTTTAACCCAATTATTTTAACCTTAACCCCATTAGAAACCTCAACCCAATTATTTCAACCTTAACCCCATTAGAAACTTTAACCCAATTATTTTAACCCCATTAGAAACGTTTGCATTAAAATTGCATTAAAACCACTTAAGGCAAACAATATCCTTTTTAAAATGGTTGTATCAATGTCCTTGAACTAACCATCTCATCCCATTCTGATTGAGATTTTTTATTTAACCTTTTGGGGAAATTTTTGGCCCTGTTACATAGTGACATCAGAAACACACACACACACACACACACACACACACACGGACGAGTCTCTCTCTTCACACACATACAAACGCATTCATTTCAGATAGGAACTTGCTGTCTGGCATGTTTAATAGCCTATGGCTAGATGGACATAAAAGAACACTCAGACACACAGAGCCACCTTATCTCTCTGCTCTGATTTGTGTTCAGTCTCCAACACAAGCACAGCCTTGGCCAGTGGAATTTGTTAAAACTCTACTCCTCTATGGATACCAAAGCCTACCTGGGCCCAGAGACAAGGAGAAACAAATAGAGGAAGAAGAGAGAGATAGAAGCAAAGACAGACAAGCAGTGAGAGGCAGATGGAGAGAAAGCAATAGAGAGAGAGAGAGAAATGCAGAAGCAAAGACAAAGAGGCAAAAGGAAAAGGGGGGGACAGATTGGAAGAGAGAAGATCAGATGAGCTGAAAGAAATGAGGAATGATTACTGGGACAAATGAACGCTGAGCAAATACTGTTAAAGATCAAGGATTAATGAAAATATTACAAGAGTGATGAACTTATCATGTAAACATCAATGGAGATGACTTTCCAAAACATCTGATAGGTTTGAATATCTAGATCTATGGAAAGAGGATTGTCAACAGTCAGCTGAGGCCCTGTGATGTGTTGTTTATCATGCAGATAGGACCGTCCAATCACCACGACTTACACTGACGTCTGACTGTAATAAAGTGAGCATGACTAACAGCGTTTTGACCGTTGCCTAGGGGACACCCATAAAACAGCATTATCACAATGTAAATCAGAGATCCCTTATCCTTTAGAGTTATTATTTTCTACACCAAGCACCTGAGGAATACTGGACATGCGTACACTACTAAGATTTATCCTAAGCACAGACCTAGCACTACATTTGAGTTGGCCACAATGTGTGTGTGTGTGTGTGTGTGTGTGTGTGTGTGTGTGTCATGTGCAGAACCCCTGTGTTTACAGGATCCAGAGTCAGCGATCCACAGCATAACCACAGATACTGGAAAGGGGTCATAGCTGAACAGGACACTCCCGATGGGGAAACAAACAATGAGGTGTCACAGTGAAACCTCTACCCTCTAATTGGCTGCTAATTAGCCAAGAGGTCTCTGGTCTCTGACACAGGATGTCCTTCTGAGAGGTTGTGTCTAACAAGGGTCAGAAGGTTGGAGGCCCAGCATCCATACAACGAACTGTGCTGCCTGGATACCAGGGTGACAGGTGAATTGGAATGGAGTCCAGTAGGCCTGTCTGTGTTATGTCTAAGCTAGTTTTTAACGTTTTCGTCAGCATGGCTGCGAGTTGTGTAAAAAGCATTGTGTAGACCAGGCTAACATAAAAAAATCTTCAGACATATTGATGGACTCTTTCTCTCTAGTGCTCTTAAAAATGGATGACAAAAAAGCTTAAACTTGAGCTAAGCAAAAAAACGGACCTCTGATCCGATTTACCTACAAAAACTCTACAAACGAAAACTCCACACAGTTGGTAAGGAATTTTGTCTTCAGATCTGACTCCAAATAATAGTCAGTATCTGTTACTATCAACCACAATTCCTGTGGTTCCTCAAAGTTACATTACACAGGGTAATCTGTTTACTTGAAACCACTGCTGGCTTTGAGACGGTAAACTCACCGATGTTTTAGTGCAACATACCAAAATGGACCTCTGATTAGTTTCAAATGCCTTGTGCTTTCAATTACCATTTGGCCTGTTGGACTTAGTTTAGACATGTGACGTTTTCACCTTTTTCATGCCCCGATTAATTATTTTACATAGTTGAGTCGTACTCATTGGCGTAGTATACTCTATATAATACGTAGATTACATCATGGCTATGGCATACTGACATCACCAGTTAACATCAATATTCAGACGGTGTTACGTTTATAGATTGAGGAAGAGCAACCAAGATTGTAAATATCCAGGTAGGTAGTCTTCTCATTCATTCATAAATTATGTAAAAGAAAATCAAACAGATTTACTAACAGTGGTTTAGGTGCATTTTGCCTCAACGTGCTCTAAACTCTTAGAAAAACGCTATATAAATATACTCCTTTTTGTAATTATAGCCTAAGCCAGTGAATGCACATCAACACAATTGCTTCATAAGATCAGCAACAAAACAATGTACGTATGGAGCTTCGTGGCCTCACTATGTGAAGACTACCAGTCGGCCATCAGTCTCAGTCAAACTGACATTAAACAACAGCGATTTGATATCACATGTTCTGGGACAGTGGCAGTGAGAAACCGCTGTGTTCTCTCAGAAATGCAGCATTACAAATGTTTATTTTCCCCTCAATCTGCATAACTAAATAAACAGCAGGGTCTCACAGCAGGGCCCGGTCTCTGTTGTCAAAGTGACCATGAACGTGATTGTTTTTCTAAAATAAATTACAATACTAAAGGTTGATTCAGGGTCTCTTAAGGATGTCAGTATCACTTCATAAATCACAGTGAGTTGAAACTACAGATGCAGTCTAATGGAATATTCCACTCTGGAAATAGCCGAGTAATTGCAGGGGTCTGGTATTTCAATCTGTCCTAATGAGTGTTTCAAACTTACCCTTTTACCTGTCAATCACACAAATACATTTTCAAAATATAGATATAATGGGTCACAACAATAATTTAGTGTTTTTTTTACAATGTCATTGTGTTCTGTTATTTGTTCTGGCTTGTGGTGGAATGTTGATGGAGCTGATGATACTAATTTACCAAAATATTTTGTTCTAGTTGTATTCATCATTGAAAAATACAACCACAATGACTCTGATGAACTCAAAGCAGTCAACCAATTTACTACAATTTTCTACTTTGTTTATTACTAGAAAAACTAAAATAAGTTAAATAACAGCGATTAGTGTTCCACAATTCTGCACTAGGGTTCATTATCCATCAATAAGATTATCACCATTATCATACAATGTAATTACCATCAGAATCATGTTCTCAACATATTACAGGCCCTCATCACTTCCAGAGGGAATGCATACTATACATATATACTATACTACACATATACTAACTGATTATTATGATATATCATCTTTTACTTGGAATAAAAAAACTATAAGAAGAAAACGGCGGAACAATGGCCTGCTACAATGTCAGTTACATACTTAAACACCGATAACCCAGCTTAATCGATCTAGGGAGAAGATATGGCAGAACTTCTTTATTAACATTGCTCTGTATGCAGTACTATTGGACTGTGTAAACTGTTTCAGGGTGTTGCGACTTGGAGCGTGGACTTTTCCCATTGCGTGACACGTAAACATGGCATACGAAACTGAACAAAGTCTTTAAACCACAAACAGAGCGAAGGAATCCAATTTGCCTGCACGACAAGAGCTTCGACTTCAACATGTTTATCACAGTAACAAAATGAATCCATGTTGTTATTTCTCCACACGGTTGCTGCCACTTCTGCTGCCCACAGGACTCTTGTCCCGATGATTGTGTTTTGACGGGGCACAACGATAGCTGTAATCCCTGATTTCCTATGACGGCCTCAGCTTGGCAGAGCTCCCGACTAATAGCTTTCTTTTCAAATGACCGCTTTGCTACACGACTTCAGAAGGAGGCAGCGAGCGTGAAATTCAATTACGGCGCACACGCTCCGCGGCCCTCAGCCCGAGATGCCCTAATCCGCGCCGTACCCCAGAGGATTCTCCTCAGACACGCCCTCCGATCCTCCCCTCCCTGGTACCTCCCCCTGGTACCTCTCCATTTCCCAACTGATCTACCGCCTTTCCATTCTGGTTCGTATCATCTTTGTCACGTTCTCCCTCCAGGCCTTCTGGCCCTCGGCTGGTCCACTCACCCTCAAAGGCTCTCTATGCAGACCTGTGCCATCACAAGTCTACCAACTGTGTCCATCATTTCTCTGTCCTTCCCCAGGCAATGTCCTGCCCTTACTAAGGCCATAACCTCTAGGTTTGGTCATTCTACATTCCTCACATCAGTGACAATTAAGGTTAATAGATACTTTAAGGTCGTGTTTCCAGTGGACGTGACTGGTCAGATTGCATTGCCATAGATTGGTCTGCAACTGTCAACTTGTGTGGGCCTCAAAACATAAAGAGACCATTGGATACTGACTGGCCACAAGAAAATGCTGAGGTACTGTACTTTGGCTGCCTATGAGGAAGCCAATACACAGGTACATATTTGGAAAGGTCCAAACCAAGCAATCACAACTGACGCTAGATGTTATGAAGGCTAGACCTTATTCAATGTTACAGAAGTCGCAGCCAAGACAAAGCATTTCCCTGGGGATTTCCCTCCGCCAGTTTTATTTGGAATGAAAAAAGGTCTGTTATTCAGTCCGACCAGAATCATGTATGTATAAAGGTCTGACAAATGCTTTGAATTTAACGTATTGCACTTGAAACTAAAAACACCAAGTTTCCACAGTTTTCAAGGTAATGAAGTGGGTGGTTAGAGGAGTTTCTGTGGTCCAACAAATGAATGCCTCTGAATGCATCTGTGCAGGGGCTCAGATACTTTAATGGGACTATGAATAGGGTCTCAAATACTTTATCGACTCATCTTCACAAGGAAATGAAGAATAGAAATCCACATTTCGGAAATCCTACAGTATGAACATTCATTCGTTATCTAAAATCTCGAAAGTTATACACAGATTTCTTATGGGCACTAGTACTAACAATCAGACAAGCATGCCACAGCATAGCCCCCCCCCCCAAAAAAAATTGGTTACTCATCTCCTGTGACTGAAAGTTTGAATTACACTGTCTCTGGATCTCTATCTGTCTCTTTGTTTGTCTCGCTCTCAAACTGTCTCTATGGTACTCTCCCTCCCTCTGTCTCAATCTTTCCTCATTTTCTATGTCTCTTGGCCTAATCACTGGCTCCCTGCTTGAGGAGTGGAAACACTGGTCAGGTCAAGACCCGACGACAAAGAAACAGACAGGAGGAGGGGGCAGAGATGGAAGGATGAGGTGGGGAGGGAGGATGGAGGTGGGGAGGATGGAGGTGGGGAGACCACATGGCTGACACAAGGATTGGCCAGGATGACTAAGAAATGCAGGGGAGGTTTCCTGCAGAGTTGGGAACAGTGTATCCCATATCCCACTATACTCCCATCCCCCGGAGCCACGGATCCAGGGTGCCAAGGGGCCAGTATGGAGCAGAGCAGCAGTCAGGGAGCGGAAAGAGGAATCACACAGTGTTCCTGTACCCACATACCTTCCTCTTTCTCAGCTGGCCAGCTTCTCTCTAACCTCCCCCCCCCGTCGTTCTTTCGTTCGCTCACTCTGCTTCTTCTCTGTAGACAATCGAGACTCTGAGGGGATCAAGGGTGGGTGTGTGTGTGTGTGTGTGTGTGTGTGTGTCGAGCGGGAGCTGAGCAGATCAGAGCCGGAACTTGGATGCATCGGTTAACCACTGGTTTGCACTAACAACACACTGCTGCGATTCTGCTGCATTTATTGAGTGGCATTAACATTGATGTTGATGTATCGGTCACAGAGGCTGGGAAGTTATGTTGAACTGTTCCTGTTATGGCCTGCAAAACAAAAACACAGACCAACCCTGTGTTCCGACTCTTCTGAAACAGCTAGAGTTAGTGCACTGTTGATAAGAGAGAGAATTGTGGACTATACAAAACAAGCCTAAAAGAGCCAATCCACACACAAATTAGAAAAGTGCGTAAAATATCCAGACTTAAAAAGATTTAGCTTGATAAGGGACATTATTATTGCCTTATCTATTTAATGGGAAATCCCATCTTTCGGTTCCCAACAAAAGTGTCACCGAGGGCTAAGAGACTGGGGACCGATGAATCACCTCGTAAGCATTGACCCCCTAAATCTATCTGCCATTCAAAGACTCACTCCACGTTCCCCTTCATACAGTCTGTTTACATGCTTTTATTGGTCTACTGTGGGATTTAGTGGGGACCCTAAAAAAAACTAAAACAAAATGCCTGTGGGACCACTCCAAAACGGGAGGCCTTGGGGAGCAGGGGGAAGGGTCGCTAAAATGGAAATCCCCTGGACAGACCGCGTGTGTGTGTGTGTGTGTGTGTGTGTGTGTGTGTGTGTATTCCATAGAGCCAGCTTGCCCTGTAGTAAGGGAACCTGATGTACTTAACAGCGGCAGCAGAAATAGTTGGAGTTTGACTAACTGTTCACCGCTGCGCTGTACCCGTCGTCATGTCTGTTTGTTTGCGTCTGTTTGTGGACTGTCAGATGGGAAACAAGGCGGACCAGCGTTCTCTCGATGTCCTGAGGGACACTGAGACCCAGACCGACCCACAGGACGGGGATACTGCCAACATGCCGAGACCTGAATACCAGTGTGCCAGCCATGAAACGCTTGGTCGAGCCCACCACGCATCCAAACGCTCACGTGGGACATCGAAGCAACGGCGTCAGAGACCTGGTATTAAAGCAGCGTTTCTAGGTGCATTTGTACTTCAAACCAAGGTTCCCGGTGTAACAAACATACAACATTGGACTTGACCGCTGTCTTCACACAGGATTAATGTATGGAACGGTGCTATATGCTGCCATATCAATGCATACTCCCAAATGTAAGGTCTCCCTCGTATGTTCTGTGTAAGACTATGAGAAATGCAAAGGGCTTGAAGTTATGACAAACTGCCTAAATGCCACAGTATACCCTATTCCATATATTATATTTGCAGCATGTTTGGCAGTATCGCCATGGGGAAATAATGTAAGTGAAAAATCATTAGTCATTTCTTTAACATGTAACGTTTATAAGATGATTCCCACAGTCTTTCAGGTCCCCATCCCACAGCCTGCATAGAGATCATGTTATGGGTAGACACTTATTACAAAATATTAACAACTGAAAAACAGGAACCGATGTTAGGATCATGGCGTGGCTGCGTCTTGGAATCATTTTCCTCAGCCGCAAAAGATCTGAAGGTTCTGAGGATAAGTGGGTTTCTGTCTTCTACTAATGGCGCTCACTTAAAGGCACACCGTGTTCACATGATCACACCACTGACATTGCGAGGCTCCTTCAAAACCAGACAGTTTAAAAAAAAAAGTACAAATCTCCAACCGATCCCAATGAGGCTCAGCCGGGCAGCACGTTGTCCGTATTAATAGGCTGAATTAAGAGATTTCACTCTTATTTTGTCTTCTAAACCACTTATGGGACTTTTTAGCTGGAAAGAGATTTCAGCTGAATGAGCATGTGACCGGAGTGTGCTTTTAATAAAGTTGGATTACAGTTGACTCAATATCCACAAGATTGCATAGTGATAGTATTTCACATAACATAACTGAATAGGACGTAATAACATAAGATAACGTTACTGTTAGAAAAAAAACACCATGTATTTCTTATGATATGGAAGACTTTGTAAATGCTTTCATAGAGTGAAAAACTCAATACTATTCTATATACTAAAGGCAGATTCCAATAAAACTGACTTAGCTCTAAATGAATGATTTGCATGCATTAAGAATGATAATTTATGATTTCAAGAAAATCTAGATGAGGGTTCCACAACAATATAAATGAATGAAGTAGCGGTAAAGGCCTGATAGTGACTTGTAGATCTAGAGAAGAGGCTTGCTTGGGACAGGGGTTACCTAATGCTGCCTTTGCTTTGAAATAAGTACATCACATATGTAGCAGAGTGTGCAGAATATAATAGAAACAACAAACATTTCAGGCAATTTTTTTGCTAAATTTTATGGAATGAAAGAAAGTCCAGTGCTTTTAAAGTCCAGTCCATTACAAAGCAAGTCAAATGAGTTAGCAAATGTGCCAAGTACTGTTTAGTAATATAGTGACAGATAGCAGAAGGTCAGCCCTTCAGTGAGCTATGACCCAACAAACAAGGGACGCACTAAGAACCTAAGACTGTCCAGGGAACTACAACACATCCTCTGGGGATGTCCTAGCAACTCATTTCTGTTTGCAGCTGAATCAAAAGCTGGAGTTCTATAATTGAAAGTGCTAATGTGAATTTCTGCTTGTTCCTCTCGCTCTCATACTCCCAACTATCAGTCTCTCACTGCCTGTCCCCTCTCTCTCTATCCTTCTCTCTCGCTGTTTAGTCTAGCAGTTTGTAAACAATGTACAAACGCTTGCCTTGCAATCCAAGTATTTTTATACCATTAGCAATGCAGTATCTCTTGAGTTAATAAACGATGATTCCTTGTAATTTCCAAGAAGCAAATGCATTTGGTGTACTATTTATATTTGATATAAAGTTAGTATTTCTATAAACAGTTATATTTGCAATATGTAATGTGTCTCGGACGGGTGTAGTTTCAATTGTAAATTGATGAAACTGAACATCCAAAACAGCCCCTTAATCCAATCTATGTATTCCCATTGTGTCTGGTAAATAGGTTATATCTGGTCGCTGGTCGTATTGCACCTGTTAATAAACTAAGGGCACTAGCTGTTTTCTGAGCCTGGGAGGAAAGAGGACAGAAATAGCTTTCCCATGAGCTTTGTGTCTAAAATAAAGAGCAGTTGAAGGGCACACTCTCTGTACTGGCAAAACCTCTGTTATGGGAACCATGTCAAACTGTCTGTAACATATGAACCGAACTTATTATAGAGAATATAATAATTCCCCTTATTCACCTATCTAATGGTATGGTGATTTTCGTTGGTGGGTAAATACAGGAATTCCTGGTGGTTGGTGTGGGGGTTTGGGATGGTAGTGGCAACACACGAAACCTGCAGTGCTGTATGAAAGACACAGTGGAGGCATGAAAAAAGCTTCACTGTGCTTATTACTCAAGAACAAGTAAATGCATATTCCCTTGAAATTGACTGGGACAAAATAAATGTTTGCCATGCAGATGATGCATGGACATTCCACCAGTAAAAACTTGAAGAATTTTACTGAACCATAGAAGAGAGTGAATACAGACTTTTAAATGAGTGAAGTAGAGGTCAATAACAAAATGGACAAACAAATATGCATTTTCTCAATGAATATATATAGATCTAAATGCATTTGATTCATGCTTCAGAAAAGCATGAATAAAAAGATTGCACTGTAACGCTGTCTTGGATTCCTAATGATGGAATGAGCCAGTGAGGTCAGAAGTAATGGAGACAATAATTACAATAGAGTATTCATAATAACCAACATTGGAATTCTAATCATTATCTCCAAGACATTTAGGCTGCTAATTTACTCAGCTATGGGCAATAACATTTTCAGAACACACACAGTTATTAATTAAAAAGTGATCAGTTGCCAGAGTTTCCACAGAAATTAGTCAACTGTCCTGTAGCTCTAGTGACAGTAGAGCATCCGTTGAACCGAAGCGCAACACACAGACAGAGATTGACCGGTACACCTTTCCATGGTCTTCTCAGGCTGCGCTCTATTTCAAGGCGCTGATGATGACTCTGTTTTGGCCATGACTCGCTTTTTCCACTGCTGCAAAGTTATTCATAATCCTCCCAATAATTCAATGTGGTACAGTAGAGAGATAAAGAGACAGAGAGAGAAAGAAAGAAAAGAGAGAATGCACATTTACATGAAGTTCTTTAGAAGTGAGAGGCTTTGTCATCCACTGTAATAATAACAGTCAGTTTTCCATGTATCTGGCCCTCTAGGGAGGCTGTTTACATGGGGAATGCTAAGAGATCCAGAGAGGAGACAACAGCCCAATATTTTCCCTGGCTAGAAAGCCTCGTGGGTGGGCAAGGATTCGCCCAGACACCCCCTGATGCACCAAGATCATCCAGAGACGCAGAGAGATAAAGGGGGGGAGTTGACAGATTTTGTGCCAAATTGCCTCTTTAATGACAAAGCCACGCATGCCTTTAAACTGTTCCTATCTGGAACTAAAAGGTTGTCACTTTAAAGGAGAATTTTGATAAATGTACTGAGATTGTAGCATTAGACAAACAGAACCAACAGGATACTAAGTGAGACTGTGGAAACCCCCTTTTATCTGTGTCGTCCAGTTAAGTGAAGGTATAAACGACAAGGTCAAATGCTGAAGGACAGTGTTCACAAAGTGAGCGATTCCAATCTTGACTATCTCAAATGTGACGAAAGGCAACGTCACATCTCTTTAATGATTGTGAATCAAAATATAGTCCATCACTTTCTCAAACAGACTGATAAGCTTACACAAGAAAAGGCCCTACTCACATGTTTTATTGTGTGACCTTAGGAGCCTGTAGTAGTGAAATAATAACAACTTTTTGTTACATATCCCTTCAGTACCTGTTTTATCATTCCAAAGCAAAACCTAGTCTAGAGTAAACTATTGGTCTGTCTTTTCATGAGGTACAGTAAGAGTCTTATAGCTAGTTGTGCAAAAACAAGCTAGTAGTTTAATTTAATTAAGTTTGTGTTAAAAAATCAGTTACCAGCTGTTGAAGATAATAGTTAACTCATGTTGTGGTATAGGGCAAATAAACCATGGCAGAACTGTTCATAAGCACAATACATACATACATACAACTAAATACTAAGTTTAGCCAATGACTATTTTGGCTTCAAGCCACCTGATTTATGATGATGATGTACTCATAACACAAATTGTTACAACGTCATATGCCTATGCTAACCACTGTATTTATTGTTGGCTTTAAGACGTAAACCTAGACAGTTAGCCTCTGTGAATGCCTTAGAAAATATGCTAGGAATATTGTTCTCTTTATTGTGGACATTGTAAGTATTCACACTTAATGTTTATTGTTTTTTTAACATTTCCAGATTTTCAAAAGAGGATTAAAAGCAATGTAATTGCTTCTTTAAACATTTCTTCAGGCTGTCAAGTGCTTGGGGATCAATATCAGGTCTTGCCATAGATTGTCAAGCATATTTAATTCAAAACTGTAAACTTGGCCACACAGGGACATTCTTTAACTTCTTGGTAAGGAACACCAGTGTAGGTTTGGCCTTGTGTTATTGGTTATTGTCCACTGAAATGTGAATTCCTCTCCAAGTGTCTGGTTCAAAACAAACTGATGCAGGTTAATCTCTAGGATTTAGCGTGTGTCCTGAAAAAACCCCAAGCCTTTACCAATGTCAAGCAAGCCCATGCCATGTTACAGCCACCATCATGCTGGAAAATAGAGAAAGATACTCAGACATGAGTTCTTTTTGTTGTTGTTGAATTGTCTCAAACAAAAGGCATTGCATTTATGCCAAAACTATTATCTTTTCAATTGTTTTTTGTTGCAGCATTGCTTCAGAGCCTCATAACATGCATGTTTTGGATTATTTGATATTCACTTTCACTTTGTTTTATAGTTTATTAATATGGATATATTACAGTTGATCTGTTATTTGTTGTATTCTATCATATCAGATTAGAATAGATTCAACTTTATTGTCATGGAACAAGTACAGTACAATGAAATGCAGTCAGCATCTAACCCGAAATGCAAATAGACAAGGGCGGACATTTACCAGAATATGTATATTGTAAGTGGAATGTATAGATGTGAAATTAAGGCAAATGCAGTACAAGCAACAATACAAAATAGGCAATTGCAGCCATTGAACTGTAGCTGTTTAAAATTCACTATCAAGTAGTTTCCTTTCAGTAATGCAGCTCCGTTATGGCGGTTAAATAAAACATCCACGGCATGATTACCAAGTTAACTCCATTGCTTGTTTGATATTACATTCAAATGTTTTGCCCTTTTTAAATGAACATACACATACATACTCAAACAAACTCACATACTTCTGTAGATTTTTTGTTAGCGGTGACTGAGGTTTTTATGAAGTTTGTAATGGTTAAAAGAAAATGTAACCCTCTTGACTACATTCAGGTTAGAGGAACCTTCTAATACCAAGTCGAAACATAGTGACATTCTCCTTGACCTGGTCGTATTACTGTTTACACCACCATATAGATGATGTTGACTTCACCACTGTTGAATGTAGTTTCCTCTCCCCAAGGGTTTCTGTACTCTGACTCCTGTCTCTTCTCTAACTCCTATTACTTACCAATCTGGGTTGAATATCTTAACAACAGCCTCATCCAAAGTCTTCCTCTTCCACCTTTTTACTCTGCTCTAACACTCATTTATAAGCATCCACATCTGTTATCTTGTATGTTTTCCATAAACAAGACCATGTACCGGACTGGAGATGAACCAGTAAATTGCATTTGTTTGGAAAAAATGTAGCTTCACTTCAAATCCCAAATATGTCTGTGGGTAAGACTGTCGTTAACATAGAGCTACATTTCTGTACATGTCTATGACAGGTAGGCAGGGCAGGGCCCGAGGCTTTTGCGACATTACAACACATCATGCAAGCCTGCTAATTCTGACTGGTGAGTATGTAATGTACATGGATCTACAGCTGATGTATGTATTTCATCATTCACTTTAGCATGTCTGGATGCAGGGAGATGAGTAGCGTTCTGAGGGCATAATAGAGCAGCTGTTCAGTTACTTGTTAAGAAGCATCTGAGGATTGTCTTTTTAGTCTCTATGAGGCAGATGGCCAGTTGCCGTGGGCCACAACATGGGGAAATAAACTGTTCCAGAGCAGAGATGTGCTGGTCAGGACTGACCTGTACTGCTTGCCTGCCCTCCACCTGCCAGACAACAGTGGGTGACCAAGGAAGGAGGGGTCAGCAACGAGCAGCATGCCCAGAGTCCCAACGAACCTAAAAGGAAGTGGCAGCTGATGACCCATTCTTCATTCTGTACAAGCTGTTGTGGTTTACCCGTGCAGCAGGCAGATGTCGACCCAAACCAGGTGCTGGTGGAGGGGGTGAAGACAGACTATCGTTGATGCGTGAAGCTGCTGCAAAAGTGGTTATCCACTGCTTTCTTGGTGATTGCTGGGACTTCGTCCTTCCAACTGAGGTTGTGGGTGATCACGAATCTGAGGAATTTTAATGATTTAACCGAACTTACAGCTAGGCCATGAACGTAAAAGTAGGGGTCATTTCTTGATGTCAACCTCAACATACATAGTTTTGGTTCCAGGTTCCAGTGGTGGCTTTTTAAACTTAACAGTATGACAAATACATTGCTCCAGATACAATTGTTGATGTAAAGTGAAGAAAGAAGGGGTGAGAGAACATTTATAACATGTCTTTACAATTTTATATGATAACTGTTGCGAACGAGTAACAAAATGAATTGTGCTCGCTGGATTTCAGCCATGATTAATACTACTACAACGTCTACATTGCTCGCTGTGTTAACTATTACATGAGCTAATCGTGTGACTAAGATGAGATAAAAACCTCAGATGCACAACCCCCTGTGTATTTATTTAATATTGTAAAGTTGGGAGTACGGCTGGGTGGTTAGACGCCGCCTAGTGGTCGGGGTAACTATCTCATCAAGCTTTACTGAGGGTTTCATGAACAAAGCACTATCCTATTCCACGTAGAAACTTGAATGTTCACAAACAAATTTTTCATTCTTGCGTTTAACTAAAATCTAACAAGTACATAATTATGGCAGTAGACTGATAAACTGTTTACTCCGTTTCTCTTAATTATCTCATATCATCTTCATCCGCTTATCCGTTGTGTTAATTAGTTAAGCAATATGCCGATTCAAGCATTGGACTTTCTGAACATCTTAAACACTATTTGCACATGCATATGCAATATTGTTTTCACAAACAAGCTGTCGATGTCTGACGTCAGAAACAAACAGGCTTCCCAAAAGGAAAATGGTTATTGTGGTAGAAAGTTTTATGTTAACCAGTGTTGTGCAGTAATTTAAGTCCCATCAGGTTGCTCATTTCTGATGTGGGACAATTAAGCAGACTAAAGAGATTATTAGGGAAATCATATTTCTTGCAAAGTCTAAATTATACTAACCATTTCCATACAGGCATTATTGAATTGATGTGTCCTCCTTAATATGCGGTATATTTCTAAATTAAGATATTGGCCCATTGAAGCATAACAACCCGGTCCATCTCAGCGCACTGCAGCTGCAGTTTAGGTCTACTTATAGCTCCACGACCATATCATAACTCTGGGAACTACAAGAGATGTGTGACCTCAGATCGACCTATGTGATGACCGTTGGCCTAAAGGGACTGGCACATGGCCATATCCCCCTTCAGGACAACACACTTTCACAGAGGACTTGGAACGTTACCCCACCAGAGCCCCCCTATTTCCCTGGTTGTGGTGCTCCAATTCAGTGACACAGGACACACATGTAGGTACACTAGATGTTATAACGCCTGCATCTGACCTTAAACATCATTCCAGGAAATTTGAAAAATGCTAACAAAACCAGATGTAAGAAAAGCAGAGGTTTGTTTTACTGTAGCTCGTTGGATGTTATAAGTCTCCTGGCGCCATAACGTTTGAAAACAAGGCGGCTGCTCCGAAGCTGTGACATGGACAAGGCCTCCTGCGCTTGTCTGTGACATGTCAAAGAAACACAACTCAGTAAATGTCACAGAGTGACAGATGAGATCGGTGCCGTGTCTTAATTTGAGCCAGTTTGCTACAACAGAAACACTTTCCTGCAGCAACAGGACAGGAGTCATATCAGTATGCAGAAGATGATTTAGAGATATTTCTGTATGGTGTAAGTTACACCTAATATGACAACACGTGCACTCACATTAATGCGTACAAATACCTCACAAATACACACACACACACACACATTCAAAATTGATATTCCACTCTTTTTCACATGGGACAAATATTACTCTGACTGACAGGGAATGTGTTGTTTTTAAGCCTTGTAATCAGACTGGATATGAATCCATTATGATGAAAATGACACACAGAAATGAGTCTGTGTGCCAAGGCACAAAATGTTTTTATACTTTCCCCAAAACATGACTAATGAATGAGCATAGTAACTTTCAGCAGTTGAAGAGTGTCCAGAACTGTTCCTTGAGTATGGTACATTTCTGCTTAACAGCCGAATCCTATAAGACAAAAAATCCATTCCTATAGGATGTCTTTAAAACAACAGGTGAAACTTACCAGGTCACAAGTTGGAAGTCCTCCATCCATGTACATTCAGTCTACAGCACTCTGTCTTCAGACCTGCCATAGACATGATGATATAGTTAATTATGTTGTTAGTGTATAAAAATCATCATCAAGGGGAAATGGGCTATTATCGAATGTCATTCATCTGAACCAATCAGAATGTTGCATAGTGAATGGTCTCTTAACATCAGTGGTTGAAAACCCAGAACACCTAAGCAAATTGGACAGCATTAGAGCTCATATCAGTCCAGCAGGTAAGAAAAGGTGTTGCTGAGGCAACAAACTGCCAAGTATCCACCCATCTAATCAGCTTATCATAAACATGCAAGAATAAGACAAATATTTGCACAATTTATGCAAATCTTCTCCTTCACCAATTTTACCCAACCTTCGCAGGTAGGTAATGGCAAGCTGTTGGACTAAGGTTGGTTTGAGAAAGCCATAACCAATTGGTTCTGTCATGCAACTTGTTGATCCTGAGTTATTGATTTGATGACCATCAGAACAAAAACAATGCCTTAGAAACCTAACAACTGCCAATTGAGAACTGCTTTGAGGTGGTGCTCCACTAACAGTGAGTAATGGCAGCTCCACAAACACACACACACACACACACACACACACAGCTACACAGTATCTATGTGACTGTTTAATAGCATTGAATGACAGAGATAGTAGGCTGTAAGGAGGCGCCTTTTATTTCCAAGTACTAAGTGAAAACAGATAAGGAATGGTCAGTAGACTGGTGGTTGGAAAAGAGAGGAGAAAGAAAGACAGAGAGAGGATGGATGGAAGAATGGAATAATTAAAATCAACAGTCAGTATCTTTCCAATCTATCATTTAGAGAATGTACACACAGACACACACACACACACACACACACACACACACACACGCATGCATGCACGCACACAGTATTGTCAAGACACTGATGGACAGACATAAGTTATCTTCCCCATACAAGACACAAGATAGAGCATAATATATAGTCAGTGTACATCTTCTGATATCATCACACCACATCAACAAAAGGTTCTGCCCTTCATGGCCCGCTATCATCCGGTATAACGTCGCTCTTTCCCATGTGATAAGAACTCCGTTAGTTGAGTGGGAAATGACCAGCAGTACAGCAGTGAAATTTTTCTCAACCACTCTGATGGCAGCATGTGTTTGGATAGGACAACATGCCAATGAAAATAGGGACAACCTCGGATTTGCATTACCTCATAACACTCTCTCTTACAGAAATGCATGCTATTCAAACTAATAAGAGAGCAGGGAGTGAGTGTCAGGCCATAATGGAAACTAGCCTTCGCTTCTAATATTATAGTTAATAAATATCACAGACGGACATTTCCCTACAGACTACAGATCAGTAGGAATAGAAAAACGACATGTTCCACTAATGTACTCATGAGATCAACACGGTTCTGAAAAGGTCTCAAGTGCTTCTAAAAGGCCCAATATGACATTATCCATATCCTCTCATCTATCCCAGTAGTAGTCAACCATGACAGTTCCCAGGATGGCTGCTTGAGAAACCACTGCGGCACAACAGCCACTAGCCATCAGCCATTGAAAGAATGCTTCCCTTGAAATCATTGAAAGCCACTATAGGACATCTGTCTACGACTAGTCATAACCTTTGGCAGCATCAAACACTGCCAAGGTTTAATAAAAAAAATACATGCGTGTGAATTTAAATAATAGTTACAGCGTTGGCCCAGCACCCAAACACACCAGGCATATGATGCTGACAGAATAACCGATTCTAAGGCTCCATTCACACATGCAGCGCAATTCTGTCCTATTGTTCTCTATTCTGAAAGGGATTTGACAGGGGAACGGTCTCATGTTTGGTCAAAAGATCCGAATCAGGCTTCCTGTGCAAATGCAGTTTTAACTAGTTCTATTCTAGGTTCTATTCTTGAAACAGCTTTGAGGAAAGTCAGAACTTTGTGCCAAGACCAGAGCAGGTCTTCACAGCCCCCTGGGTCTGAAGAGCCAAACACACAGCCAACTCTGCCACCCAAAACACACCTCTGCTAACAATATCTCAATTATAGCAATCTCAGAGTAAATGGTGCATCAAGCTGTAACACCTTGGGTCTGTCAAGGGAATCCTTTCACCTACCACAAACAGTCATTTGGGGCGAATTTAGGATCCTACTGTAGAAGTTATGAAAAATGACTTTCCATTACGCTGAGTAAACCTCAATCAGCTTTTTTTAATGAATCTAAGTTCAGGTTCTGGACATTCACTAACTTTTACATAAAGGATTAGGCCTCCCGACACAAACAAATGCTGGACATCTGGTGAATAGGGGGAAAAAAACTATGGATCCATAATTTCATTCTCTTCACGATCCTTCCACCAAACAACAGGCTGACATTCCTCCTCTACCTTCCCCAGCCCAGGGCGGTTCATGACCGGTGTCACTAAACGGCCGCTCAATTACCAGCCTAAGTCAGGCCTGGAAGGGGCCAGCCATGACGACGGGCACAACGGAACCAGGTAGCATTCAGCAGGAAATATCAGCTCAGCCAATTAGCCATGAGCTCATTTGTTGCCATAATAGCCATTAATCCGAGTGGTCAGCATTGGGATAGAGCAGTGAAGTAGTGAATCTCCCAGGGCTCCTACGAGGTGAGATGACTCAGAAGGACAGAGGCCCATTAAATCGATCTTTGGTCCACAACATTGTTTTGCATGGTCTGAATCCATGTGTCAGTATGAAGTTGAAATTTACATTCACATTCAAGTCATTTAGCGGACATTCTTATGCAGATACTAACAGTGAATGGAATCCTATTTTTTCATACTGGCCCTCTGTGGGGGTTGAACACACAACCCTTGAGTGATTCAAATCTTATTTGAGAATGAAGGTGGTTCAGGTGTTTTTAATCGGCTAGAAGAGATTTTCTGTGATGAAATAAAAGGTTTATCCCCCAAGGCCTGGCATCCTTTTCTAATGACTGGATAAATGAAAGGGTTGAACATTTTTAACGATATGTTTCTAAAAAATGACACAAATATTTATATAACCAACTTATTATACAGAATAACTGTTGTTTTCAATCCTACGCTGTTAGGCCCTGATTTGAGATGGCTGACAGACAACCCAGGGTGGAGACCAGACGGCAGACAGACAAGGACCTGGACAGGTCCAACTCCACACTTCAGTATCGCTCTTGCTTTTTTCACCCAACTCCCCAACCCTTTTCTTTGTTTCTCTCTAAATGTCCATCTCTCTCTCACACACACCGTCTACATTCCCTTTCTCTCCCTGGCTCTCCTCTCTCTTTGTTTAACAACTATATCCATGTCTTGTCATATAGTGGTCCAAATAATACACAACAGCTATGGGAGATGACATCTCACACTAGCCACTACATGCAAACATCTGGTACGAGAGAGGAAAAAAGACTGACTTATGGTTGAGCCTTTGAGACCTACAGATATAAGTAGAAAAGTATATACCTATTATAAACACAAGACAACTGGGAGGCTTCAATCTATCAGATACAAGATTTAAGAGGTTATAATCCATATACACCCGTGTTTTAATTACATCACTAGAGTAGCGTTGTTATGTGTTCCAGTAAAGAAGCAATATGAACTTCTGAGTAGCAAAAAGAAAAAAACGCGCCATAAAACTGCCAAGCTTTGTCAAGCAAACCGTTACTGATCTCTGTCAAGTAATTACACACTAACACCGAAGTAAATAGCCAAGCCACTAGTATTTCCTCCATGTAAACTGTTAGGAAGTTCAATGCTGGAGAGAATAAAACATGGGTAACCCCTGTTCAGTCATTGGAAATCCAGGCCAAGAAAATCATACCTTTCATTCACATTCACTAGGCAAGTTTTGTTGTTTATTTACATGGAGCTGGGGTGTCCAACAAACAGATGAGCCCCTCCCACCATTGCTCATACAGACAGACAAATACGATGTTTGTTTACTTCTGCTAAAACCAAGTCATTGGTGGGGAATGTGGTCTGTTTATAGCGGGATGCCGTTTATGTTTTCTGTGAGGTTGGTACTTAGGCCTCGTAGTACTTATGCCCACACATGTTTGTATTACAGGGCCACTGAAAATCGACCATTTAGAAAACTGGCCAGAAAATATTGTGAAAGGTTTAGAATAATGTAATTAGCAAACAAATAGTGCTTTGCATCAACAAATATTGATTGAAAACATCTGGATTATGTGTGAATTGATTCTGCATGTTGCATTTCATGACTAGCTCTTTTTGAATACATGGCAAATCCACGCCAAATAAAACACATCTAGAAAAACAATAACATATAAGGGATAAATTCATAATTTCTAGTTAAAACATCAATGTCCAATTTCCGGAGTTAACCACATAGCAAAATGTTCATCTGCAGGTACAGTATATCTCTATTTAATCTACAGGTATCAGATCTCTCTACTAGATCTGCAGGTAACAAATCTCTCTACTCAGTTTGCAGGGATTTAATTTTTATACTCAGTCTGCACGTAACAGATATAAGGTCTCTCTTCCCTGGCTTAGGAAGCTTTCTGATCATAACACCAAATATACATTTACTCACTTTTTGAAGTATTTGAAATTGTTAAATTCTGAGGAATCAGAAAAGGCAAACATCAATTAAAAAAAGTAGTTTGATGAAAGAGGTAAAACCATTTCAAATATGGTGCAACAAACAATCTTAACAGTATCGTAAAATTGATATAATGCGATACAGCATGCCTGAAACACCTTTTTGATTATTCGTAGTTTAGTTGAAGTCTAGTCAACGGCAAGAATGTAACAATCTCAAATAAACCTTAAAAAAAGAAAATACCAAACCCATTAGTGAATGACAGAATGCACTTTTACCAGGAGGCCTCTGAAGCCCTACTTGATTACCTGATGGGGTGTAATCACAAAATCTACATTCTGTTTGTGATTTATACAAAACCATCTGCACAGTCCAGATGGCCTTATCTATAAAGCATTATGGCCACACTCCCTTTACTGACTTTTTAAAAGGCATGATGATCAGTGCCTGAATCTCTATAAGGCCAATAAACCTTTATTTATATCTACAGTTTCTTTATCACGTTTATTTCAGAGACCTTATCGGTGTTTGCCACTTTGTAGTTAGTGGACAATGTTTACTGATGCTGTAACAGTACATCATTGGCATTGGGGCCAAACCGCTTGGGCCAAACATGACCACATCACATTAATATGAATGTTAGAATAAATCAAAATTCATGGGTTGGATGTTTGTTGACTTTGGACAGCAAAAGAATTTGCCTTTCTATTTCAATGTCTACAAAGCCAACACATAATTCTTTTATGGATGTCTTACCATGGTCAATTTAGCAATTATTTGGAGTTTTAGGACAAATGAGTTTTAGGACCTAGTATAGTACATATCACACAAAGAATATCAACTGTGCCATGGGTGTGGGGCATGGGCTGAGGCATATTTATTTGATTGACTGGTACCTTTCCCATATTTGGTGACAGGAGCCTGCCCCCATTTTCACTTGAATTCCCTCTTCAGCAAAGTACCCAGGTCTATTCCAGAATGTATCAAAATTGTCTACGAAAGCTACGCCTACGTCCTTGGCATTAGCCACAGATAAAGAGACCAAAGACGCCTAAAACTCTCAGCCCCAGAACTTCAAGGAGATGGAATTGGGCCTGATACAACAACATTTTAACCAAGTTCAGAGCATTTTCCAAGAGCAGTAGGAAATTATCTGTTAGCTTATCAGATTTCACTCGCATAATGACAACTGATCCAACGTGCTACACAACTGTTGCCAGATCGAGGATCTGATTCTTGATGGTGGGCAAAAATCCAATGACCTTCGCTCCTGGAAAATAAAGTGTGCAGAAATCTCAGACTGACATAGATCTATCCATAGAGCTTCCCATTATGACACCACCCTGCCGCTAAACTTTCGGAGTCATGGTGGTCAACACAACTCTAGGCCCTCAATGGGGTTCCTCAGGTTCATCTCCTATACATAACTGGAATAGAATAACCCACTATCCCTCCGTGAACAGACACACTTCTGGATTTAAAGTCAAAGTGCCCTGGGTTGAAGGTGCCAGAAATTCAGAATCCAGTGCAGCAAAACTGATGTTGGCAGTGTTCTTGTTTCTACCACGGTAAAGGTGGAGCAATTACTTCCACAACAGGCAGCAACATGTCTCTATGGTTAGTTTTCCAGTCCTGGAAAGAAACAAGATGTGAATAATTCCCGAAAGACCCGCCAACTAAAGTCTCTGGAGGAAGATCTTGATGGGGGGATTCCTTCAGGGCAATGGTCACTCTACCGAAGATAATCGGTCCATTGGCGGGACTCCCGTTAGTGCAGTGCAATGTGCAGCGATCGGTGTGGAGGAAAACAAGGTAGCTGTTTGTGGATTTCCTAGTAGTTTAGGATAATCGCCTACCTGTTTGCTTAACAGAGCAACTTCTTCTCTGCTGCTCTCACAAGCAACAAATTGACCTCAGGTACACACAAGGTCGATCAACATTTTTTATAACGAATTGCTACTCTTGGCAACAAATGAATGATCCGTACAAAATGTATCTTGGGCAACTACAGACAACAGTCCCTTGAAGCAATATTTTCCAGATTAGTACCTGAAACAGCAGGACCAGATAAAACCATAACCTGGTCTAGCACATGAATGTATTCAAATCCCTCGTATATACATGAATCAAGCAAACACTGGCAGTACTCCACATTGTGCATTCAATTTAAATTGACACAGTGGTGCCACAACGGGTAAGTTCTATCCAGAGTTCTCTCGATCTGTTTGACTCTTTGAAAATTGACATACCCGTTTAGGGATTTGAGTCTCACTAACCTGTAATGATTGTGTTTGGCCTTATGGGGTGCAGAATAATAAAATAAATGATATATGTAAAATAATGAATGCAAGCTCATTGGATCATTCTGTCCATTTTGCTTGACAAGACAGTTTGAAAATATGGAGATAAACATGTGCCCGTTATTAAATATTATATATGTGCCTTGCAAGGTTTCAGGAGCATCAGAAGCCATTTGGCACACACGCAAGGGCCATTTATTTCACACAGATTAAGCACAGAAGTAGAGTCACCAAATTGAAATATATATAAAATTGAGAGTGGGATCATTTAGATTTTTTTGTAACAGTCTAATTTAGCTTACAGTGTACCCACCTCGTCCTGCCATATAGGTAATAAGTTAATTAAAGCATACATAGCAGTTTGTTTTACAGAACTGTGCAAGTCTCAGACTTTCACATTGTTTAAAACCATTTCTACATTTCAGAAGTGCAACATGACAGCAACATCGACAGGCTTTAAAATGACTAAAATAAGCGAAGTTCATCAATATTGTTGAAATGGGAGATTTATGTTGTGGGACTGCCCTGTGCAATCCGGGATATTTTGTCATCCTATCTTTGACAACAACATTAATTTGCTTTCATGATGGACTGCCATTAAGTGTGAAGTAGACCACGCCTTGACCTATATCATGAGATCAACTGTATGGTTTCTTTTCTGTCAGTACAACCTGAAAAGGAATCATACAGTGCACACCTAACACTTTCACTGAAAATGTTTTAATCATGCCTTGAAAAGGTCTGAAGAAGCATCGGGCTAATGGGAAACATTGTGTTCCAGGTGCTATAAATACCAGCACAAAATTCACAACACTGATCCTTTTACGTCATCGTACTAAGCGGAATGATTCACAATTCTTTGATCAACCATGTAGAATGGGACATCTGTGAACAGATCAGAGAAAGTACTGTCCACTCAGAGAAAGTACCCTGTCATGTAACTTTGCAAGTACTGCTGACTATTCTTCAGCCTGTTTAGCCTGGCTAAGTGGTTGTTAGTAAATTGTTTGGAAACACAAAGTGATAAAAGTCTACCACTATGTTGAGGTGATGATGTGAGGTTCTTTGAAGGGTCAGAGAGCTTGATACATGCTGAAATGGAGGAGCTAACTTCAGGGCAGCAACGTAACCTAGTGTTGGCAGGCAACTTCCCTACTCATAATGCTCAATTTATTGACTGCACCACTGACAAAAAAATAATAATTGTCCAGTTTTAGTGGTATTTACCGTCCACCCATCCAGGCAGCGATGAAATGCAGTCGGCCTCTGTTTACTGACTATGTTGAGGAGAAAGGGAACATGGTTATAGAGTTTCCCATCAAGGGAGAGGGGATGGAGGACAAAAGTTTGTTGAGGCTTGCCATGTTAGAGGAGACTGGTGAATCACCTGACACCAAATGAGAACCAACCAGTGCACCCGAAACCCCTGCATCCAAATAAACTGTGGCAGTTTTTAGTCTGACAGGTAGAGGGAGTAGTTCTGTGCAAGAGAGGAAGGTTTTTAAAATGTATTTAAAAAAATGAATGTCACACATTGAAATACATACCAAAATATGTAAAATGTTGTTCAAGTTATTTGGCCAAGAGACAATGAAATGGTAACCATTTGTTTGTTTTTTGACTGAGAAAGCCAAAAAATCGGTGCCACAACAGAGGTGTGAATAGTTGAGAATTTACTGTAGGACACAAGTTTTTATCTAATGTCCTGGAGCATTTGACAATATGTTGTGATGTCCTATGTGCTGGTTCGAAGTGATTTTCTGCACCCATACATTGTCGTGCCAAATGCAAGACCATAAGGAAACGTTCAGGGAGGGAATGTCTTTCATCCCCACGGAGGCTGTACACAATAAGAAGCGGTTTCCCGGATATGGAAATTCTGGTTGGTCTGATATCTATAGCACCTGTAAGGCGGTCATTTCGGTAAGTCTAACACTTCCCAACAAATCAAACAACAAAAAAATGTTTTGATCCATATATTCAGTTAGAACGAACAGAAATGCAATTTCCTTATGCGGTAATTGTCAGTAAACCCCTACATTTACCATCATATTAAATGGCAAAAAAATTACAATCAGGTCCACCAAAACATGTGTACATTATTAGAAAATTATTAGAGAGTAACTTGGGATGGACCAGCCTACCATAGATAGTCGACACCAGGTTACATCAAGGGATCTACAGGCCTCTCTTGCCACAGTCAAAGTCAGAGTGCATGAGTGAACTGTCAAAGAGATTCAGCACAAACCTGGCATACATGGGAAGTCAGGAAGGCAGTCACAACAAATGTTTGTAAGAGAACACATATAGACCCAAACTACTAGAACAATGTGCTCTGGAAAAATATGTCAAAGCTGGAATTTTGGATGTAATTGTTTGACAAAAAAAACAATGCCTTTTAACAATGCCAGAAGAAATTCATACCAACTGTATGGCATGGAGGTGGTGGCATTATGGTTTGGGGCTGCTTTGCTGCCACAGGGACTGACCAACTGGCGATAATGTCATAGTAATCCAATAATTCCATATTGTATCTGAGTACTTTTGAGGAGAATGTGAGGCCATTTGCCAAAAAGCTGAACTGCAGAGATCTTGCAACAGGACCCAAAACACACAAGCAATGCTACAACAGAAAATGGCAAAAAAAAATAAGGAATGTGGCATTACGGAATTGCTGAATCAAGTCCAGATCTCAATCTGATCAAAATTATTGTGGTGGGATGTAAAACAGACCATGCTTTCAAGAAAGCCCTTGACGATTACACTGTAAAAAGAGTAGGCCAATTTTTCCCATCTCTACATGAAGTTGTGTCAAAGCCGGCAATAACAACTATTGAAGCTGGGGATGCATTTTATTTTTTCCCCACTATGGAAATGCCTTTTGGTCTCTTAGCATTTCTCTTTGCTGTCCTGTCATAAAAACGATTTAAAAGCAACAACAATAATTATGTTACAAAATTGCATACCACAGAATCCCTTTCACAACTATAAGTGTTGATAGGTGTCAAAATACTTTTTCCTGTCCACTCTAATTGTATATCATATCATGTAATCTCTTCATAGATGTCATTGAAATGAAGATATAGCCAAAATAATGTAGAATATTCTGCAACAGACACCGATCCCATGTGCCGTGACTGGTTCTGTTTACTATAGTTAAGCCGGATGTAGTTGATCCACTATCTAAGATACAGGTACACATAGACAAAGAGACTTGCGGCACCAGTAAAGCCTGTGAAATCTTAGAACAACCAGTAACAAATATTTGGTGCAGGTATCAATCTGCAGGTCAAGGAACGTGGAATTTGGGAAGGGAGATGTAAAATACTCTTAAGCATCTCTGTCCGAACATGGATTATTTCTCATGAACTCAATCCCTTTAAGCTTTGTCACAAACCCACCAAAGTATTAACCTGATTCAGCTGCAACAATCCATAATGACAACTTAAACCATTTTGCGCACAGTAGCAGAATAAACGTATTAAAGTTTGTGAAGGTGTTGCTGAACTTGGCACGAGCCTATATCTTCACTTCGTCTGGAGCTTTTGAAGCTTATTTCTATTTTTTTATCCCCTCTATGAAAATACCACCTTTTCGATGAAAGTGAATGTCCATATTAGGTACTAAATGCCTGCCATAAATACTTTATATTAATAATTTTCACATGACAAGTATTAATTACATACCAAATAACTGCTGGACTTGTCTAAAGAAAGACAACATATTCTAGTGTCTATTTTCTTTAGTGTGTATTATGTTTGTAAATAAACAGATTGTAATTCTAAGGTCATTCAAACGTACCTGTAATGCTGTAGCAGAATGTGACTCTAGCCTGTGTCTCCATGTGAAGGAAGAGGTAGTCTAACAGTGTAAGGTTTCTGTGTCTTCTGGGCAGACAAGCCTGGCTTCAATAGTGTCTCTGAAGCTAATTCTTCTTTTTTGCTTTCTCAGATGACTGCAACCTGTTTTTTGGGAAGGAAACTCTCAGTTTGAAGCTGAGAGCTTGATTCAGACTGCAAAATTCTCATCCTTCAATCCTGTTTCGCAAAGCTTCTTGGAGTTTTGGGCCTCCGTTCAAAGGAAAGTCCCCCTCTAACTTAGCTGCCCAGTATGGTAGGTTCGGTACTGAATGGCAGTCTCATTCACAATGTATTAGACGACAGTTGACCTCACATCAGTTGACCTCAGAGGTGTTTGCTACTGAGGAAAATCAGAAGGTCTTTGAAAGAGACAGCAAATTGTTGTATTGTGGCAGTAGATCAAAAGCACAATATTTAATATAAATGAATTATCCATAAACCACAAACCCCATAGATGCTTTATTACTTAATTAGCTGCTTTCTACAGCCACAGAATCATACTGCTACTGTTGATGTGAATAACCAAGGTTAAGGGAGTGAGTGTAATCATTTACTTATCTGGATAAGGCTTTATGCCTAAGTGAGTTTATATCATGCTAATAAAACACTAGCGTACAACTCCACCCAGATATCAGTCAGATAGGAGGCCCCAGTGAAAAACTACTACTTCAGGTGACAATACAGTTCACTTCAAATTACCAAATGTTACGTATATACTGAGAGTCTATATGCGTGTGAGATTTTGAATGAAATTGGCAGTACCTCACACGATTCAAATTTAAACTAAGCACAGATCAGCAGTCCACAACAGGTGGTTTACATTTGGGCTTGCTTCTGCATAATTTAAAATACACAATGTTGTGTTTAACATGGTATTTAATCAACGATTACAACATGATACGTCATATCAAAAACATGATCGCCACAAAATGTATATATAATTCAATCTCCTTCACTTTGAAATAATAATTGGACACACGTGTGAATACATGTAAGGATCTAATCATCACACACATTACACACACATGCTACAGTAGTACGGGATTTATGTAAACATACCACAGCTCAACACACGAATGTGCAAGAGACTGTAGTTCTTAACTAAATGTTATGGAACATTTGAAAACATATGTATGTGTAACAATCGAATAACGTAGGACACGTTTTACATTGATGTGCAGGCATCACCTCTGCACCCCAAGGTACCACCCACTGTACAGTCGGATAGAGAGTCAAAATGAGGAAACATCAACACTTGAGAGTGTTAAATGAATGAGCGTGTCTCTGAGAGAAGCCAAAGAGAACGCTTATCAGAGGGTGATAAAAGGAGCTGAGACTTCTTTGATTGGTAGCCGGAAAACTAGCTGGGAAACAGGCCTTAATCAGGAAAACAGAACCTTTTGGACAGACTATAAGTGACAGCCAGAGTCCTGCCAACGGTAACTTGATAAACGAAGACTTTATCTACCCGGTAAGTTAACCCATTTGACAAATGAGTACATAGATGAGATGTAGAGTGAAAATGCAAGGTGTGGCAATAATGATAGCAGGTCACAGCATGTGTAACTTTGCGTGCCAGTCACTGTTAACAGACACTACTGTGTACATGGCTCAGATCTTAGCTCATCCTCCACTAACAGAGACCTCCTGCAGGTTTTAATAAAATTCTGCTACTGTCAGAGTCACTCTGGCAGGGTGGTTCTTGTTTAATAGTTTTTATCTAATAGTCAACTATGTCTCCAATATGATGATCGAGAGACCGTGTGTGACAAGAGAGAGCCTTATGAAACATTAGTGAAGCACTCAGCCTAAGCCCCAAAGACTGAAACGGCATTCAGTCCATTTAAATGATCTGTCTCCTAATAAAACGTTTGTGATGTGACTTCTCCATTCAAAGCTGCTTTTATCTGGGCCACAAATAGGGAACATTGAATTTAACAAAGCCATGTCCCGCTCCCAAATATATCCAATATAAAAACCACTCCAGGCCCTAATGGTTTACCTCTCCCAGTGATATTCAGCCTAAACCAAGCCTCTCTCTGGCCTCTGCTGGATTTGAGAGGGGGAAACATGAAGCGCAACAATATTGTTACTTCAACTGAGAGGAATTTTTGGGCACTAAATCAAAAGACAAACCCCAAGAGGATTGGGTCACTGGAGACTGTCAAAATCAGACAGACCAACAAACAAACATTCACACACACACACACACACACACACACACACACTCAGACACACACACTCAGACACACACACTCAGACACCGTCCTCTCATCTACAGCTCAGCTGTTACCAGCTGTCAACAGAGAAAGACAGAACCACCACTTTCCAGAGGCTCGTCTGGACATGGACAACAACAGGCTTTATCTCAAAGACAACACATTGTCATGGCCATTCATTTCCTCAATGTACAGTATGGCATCTTCAGTTATCAGCCTGGTCATTGCTCCTCAAGAGTTTCCCCTTCTTCATAATCAATGACGACTCCTGTCAAGTTACAGCAATGTGCATGAGCTGCTGCTGCTTTGCAATTAAAGGAATGAATTGGTGGTTCCAATACATTTTATTCTACTTTGACAGTCAAA
Source organism: Esox niger (assembly GCA_016801105.1). Classification (NCBI taxonomy): domain Eukaryota; kingdom Metazoa; phylum Chordata; class Actinopteri; order Esociformes; family Esocidae; genus Esox; species Esox niger. The sequence goes on from JACXGJ010002843.1 coordinate 36,479, forward strand.
GTTAAAGTTATTCTGTGATCAGGGGCCATTGATTTTACTGACTGAAATGGCACCAATGGATAGTTGTCAAAATATCTGACTACATTCAACATTGTAAGAATAACTTCAACATTGTAAGAATGACTTTAACATCTAAATGTCTTCACTGATAGCATGTAATTGCAAAAGTGCATTTGCATTTAACCACAGAGCAATTCCCATGGGCTGTACAGTCAAATGTGTGAACCTGGATACTTCCAACTCAAGAACCAACAAAAACACTGTCAGAAATCGTGTTTTGCAAATAATAGTAAGTAAACCACTTTTTGAGCTATGAAAACCTTTCAACACACTGCATTAGCTCACATTGCATGGTGCTATTACGTTATTAATAGACGAAAGCAGTTTGTTTGGATATCATATCCCTATGATAATTGAAACCAAATGTTTTGAAATGAAAGTTAAGCCAAGATATAGCCATATTACAGATGAAATGATTGGATGTATTCAGAGTAAATAAACAGGAGATAAGAGAGTGGGAGGTTTTTAAATGCCTTAACACTGACCTTGCTCTCAGTCAACCTAGAAGCAAGATATCCTATATATTTTTGACTTCATAGTAGATTTGTGGATCATGAGTCAATGGGAAAAACACACACAAGGACAAAAATTAATGTTCTCTAGGCTCCGGTACAGAATTAACTGCTCAAAGAAATACTCTAGGCATCTACATTGTCTCTCTCGCGCTCTCGCCCTCTCTCGATATCTCTCTGTATGTGTGAATATACAGTGTCTTTGGAAAGTATTCAGACACTTTCATTTCCTCCACAATATATGTAATAGACTTGAAATTGATAAAATAATTGCTCTTTGCCATCAATCCACACACAATACCTCAAAATGAGAAAAATGTAAAGATCACATTTTTTGAAATCTCTGCCAATTTTTTGAGAGTAGAAAGTTCTCATGTACATAGGTACCTTGTAGAAGAACCTTAATCAGCAAATACAGCTTCTAGTCTTCTTGGTTGTGCTTCTACCAGCTTTACACACCTGGATTCAGGAAGTATAGCTATCGATTCTTACACTCTGTCAGATTGGAAGGGGAGCATTACTGTGAATGAAGAAGCAAGACAACTGGCCTTTTTTAGACTAGTTGAGAATATAGACTATCAGCATTTATGGGTTCAATTACAGGCTCAAAATGTCCAGAAACAAATAACTTTCTTCTGAAACTCTTCTGTTTATTCTTGTTCTTAGACTTGACGGATATTCCATGTGAGAGACTGCCAAGAAAATGAATATTTGATGAATTTGGCGTTTTAATGTACAGAATGTGCTTTTCCTTCAAAAACAAGGTCATTTCTGAGTGACACCAAACTTTTGAGCAGTAGTGTAGTTCAGGTCCAGGCTTTGGTTCTGTCACTGACATTCACAGACTTAACCTGCCACACTATAAAGGCCTGATTGATTGAGTGCTACTCTGAAGATCTGTTAGAATGGCCTTCTACGTCCCCTCCCTGACCAAGGCCTGTCTTGCCCAGTTCTTTTGTTTATTTGGAGGCCAGCTCTAAGAATAGTGTGAATTTGTGTTTAGATTGATGGCAAAACAATTATAAATTTAGCCTATAACATAAAAACCTGCGGAGAAAATTACATGTGTAATCATTGTTAACATCTACCATCCAATGTAATCACTGTTAAACAGTCAATATAGAAACTGTTTAACAAACATGTGTTCACACACTGACAGCTAAATTATACATACACATACTACATTCAAATGCACAGTAGCCTATGTACACAGTGCACGTCTACATACATAAACATACCGGTATGAATACAGACTATAGAATGGGCGTGCAATCTGTATTATATATTACATGGAAACAAACATACAGTCAAAAAACAAACATGTAGACCTTGCAGTCTCCACTAACTTCTAGATCCGCTTTGCATGTGAAGAATCAAGCAGCTGCTTTTCATAATCAGTAATTGGATTCACTTGTGTTAATTTAGCTTACTACTGTAGCCTTCTTTCATAACTCAGAAACGTGATTATCCACCAGCCTTATGTCCAATTTCCTTTTCAGTAATGACCTACATGGGAGAGCTGAAAGCCCTCACACCCATGTGCCTTATTTAATAACCTACCACAATAAAGTATGCAAACCACACACAATACTGCAGTCTCACCTCTTTGCATAATGTGAGCAGTGACATGACTTCGCTCCTCCATAACTGACCCCAATCCTACTCATGCCACGTTTAAAACAATTGAGAGCAGGGAAACGAACTAGTTATATTGTCAGTGAAATTCAGGTCGGTAAGATTTGGCTCTAGTAGATTGTTTCTCCAGTTTCCAACTTGGATGACCACTCAAAACGATTTTCTCTAGTTGGAGCTCTTTTGTAAACCAAGTAACCCATCATGGCAGAGTTTTCTCAGTTCTCAGATGTATTGTATGTGGCACGAATACCTGAATACCAATACCTGCACATGACACTAGCAGAGCAGCCACTTCATTCTAGCTCTAACATACTGGTAATCCATGTTTGCCATGATGTCACTCATAGTAGTGGTAGTAGGTGCTCCATTCCAAGTTGAAGATCAGTGACGTCATTAGTTAACTTTTCTTTTCGTAGTTTCCAGTTGTCTTGGAAGCACCAGGTTACCACGACGTTCTACCACTGTATAATGCCTGTTTAAATTAATCAAAAAAATCACCAACAACCCAATGTACTCTCTCATATTGTCTGTTCTTTAGTGACACAGAAGACATACGCTACAATAATCGTATTACCTCACACTACAGCAGCAGATCTATTTCTACCGGTCAGACACACTAGAACAAAAATAGACTAGAGCTGCGCCTATGATTGGATGTCTATCTCAAGAGATCTGAGATGTCGAATTGCGCGAGGTTAACTGTCAAATTTCATTATCTAAAAGTGGGGAAAAAACGTCACACCAGTACCCAATATACACTTACTGCACATTTCGTTTATATAGGCTACTGGTAATTCGTTCACAAACACTGCTCGCACGCACAGGTAGACGTTTGTTTCATTAAGCATTGTATAGTGTTTCTAGCAGAACTTAAAAGCAAAGAAATACCTGTGATAACTTGGTGGTAAGGGGGATACCTCTGTTGCATTTTACTGGAGCTGTCGGGAGTGAGGCGAGACTGCTATTGATTGCACTTCATTTTCAAAGTCCATGAAGATGTTTCTATGCGGTTCAACTGCTAGGCGCGCCGGCGCTCGACTCTCACGGAAACATCCGAGTGTTGAGTCAATCCAGGGCCCAGTTATTCATAAGTGATCTATCCGATTTCGGAAATAGGATCAAATGGGTAGTAGACTACAATAATACAAAAACTTCTGTCGCTATTCAGGTGAGCTATTTTTGTGTATTTTCTATTGACTGTCTTAAAAGTCCTTCATTATATTTTGAATGTTCTACCAAAACACAACAATACAAGCATGGACGTCGCTAGGCGTATTTTAATTACCCAACCCAAAATCAATCAATATATCAGTCAATATATTTTCTATATTGACTGAAGTTTAGATGCAACCGTCTCATTCCATCTAAACTTCTTACAAATTATATAGGAATTTTATCGAATTGTGCAAATTTGGAAGCATTTTCGGTTGAGTTTGATGCATTAAACGCAACTCGCTCATCTGACGCAAGCTCTCTTCTGTAAATAGTAGCTGTCTCCCTACTATCCGCCACCCCCACAATCGGACGTTTCTTGTGGAAAAAAACTCTGATGTACAAAATGTGAATGTACTTGAAAGCAACGGTACATTTTGCTAATCAAAATACTGTTACACCACCATGATTTATAGAAATGTATGGAGGTTAAAACATTTTTTGAGCTCTTATGTATGTAATGTATGGAAAATTTAGCCAATTGTGAAATTCGTCTTGCGCGACAGGTCAGGAGTCATGTAATATCAAAATGATCAATCTTTTTTTCTTTACCAGAGGGCAAGAAAGATAGCTACAACTTTCTACTAAAAACTTCAGAGAGCAATAAGATTTGTCATTTGTAATACAAATAAAAACTATTATAATGCAATTAGAAAATAGTAAGGTGGCCAATTACTGGGGACGGAGGCCAATAATAGGGTGTCATTTCTTAGCTACTTTACAACCAACTACTGAAAATATGAATTTGCCATTATGCATTGCATTGTTTTTAGTCATCTAGTATAATTAGGCTACCTTCTGTCTTAAACTCTGTCTGTATCTATGGGTGTTTTTCAAGCTTCCATTTCTTTAGTCGACCCTATTTTTATGTATATGAATAATATTGAACTTTCCTGTACTGGCCCCTCACTGAACACTGCTGGCCATCCAGGAATACGGCTGGACTGCTCACCCATATTCATTTCTGAAGACTGCAATACCTGAATAGGTTTATTTAATATCAGCTATCCACATCATACAGATGTGCTCATAAGTTTGCATACCCTGGAAGAAATTGTACCATTTTGGTATTGATTTAGAAAATAGGACTGATCATGCAAAGAAAATATACTTTCGAAGGATAGTGATCATATGAAGCCATTCATTTTCACATAGTTTTTTGGCTCCTTTTTAAACCATAATGATAACAGAAATCACCCAAATTGCCCTGATCAAAAGTTTACATACCCTTGAATATTTGACCTTGTTACTGACACACAAGGTGACACACACAGGTGAAAATGGCAATTAAAGATGAATAATGCAAAAAGTATTTGTAGATTTTGTCTCACTATTTGGTATTTTTAGCAATGAAATCAGCAAAAAACATGTGATGTCTTAAGATCTAAAGTGATTGACCAGTACAAAAAAGACCAATACATAGAACAAATGTCTGTGTAAATGCATCCCTTCTCAATGTATTTGTTGTGTTCCAGTTCCCAGCCATTGTATACTGTACGTCAACCAATGATTTTGTACAAAGTAATTGACTGTCATAAACTGACAGCTTGCTTTAATACAGTTGTGTTCATAAGTTTGCATACCATGGCAGAAATTGTGAAATTTGGTCATTGATTCTGAAAATATGACCGATCATACAAGGATAGTGATCATATGAAGCCATCTAGGAAAAGTGATCATATTCACTTATTAGGATTTTTCCACTTCCTAATAAGTGACTGAACAGTACTGACTGCATTTGCAAGGCTTTTCTGTCTTAATAAAGTTCCATTAACTTGTTACATAGGTGTTTTGACTAGTGTTGCACGGTATACCGGTACTGGTACCGTAATTAACCTTGATACATTTTTTAATCAGTATTATGATATTGTTTCTCATATTTCTCATACTGAATTTTTTTCTGTGGATGCAGTTTGTGAAGCATATTGCAGTTATACTCCATTCTAACTGCTGTCACACTATAATAGACTTTTCTCATCAAACTGTGTTTTGGCTCAACTGCTACGATTGAACTGTTGCAATAGTAGCAGTTTTTGTGACCAAGATCGAAACAATCCCTACCTTGGTGTAGAAGATTCCTTCCAGAAACATGGAAGGAATTGCCCAATAGGATCTCATTGGCTTGTGCTTTTGCTTTGCCCATCTTTCCCTTGTTTTTCCGACTCAGCTTCACTAACCACCCATTGGAAATGGCAGCTCATTATTTAGTTATCAAATCTTTGTCTGTCCAGTCAAAACATTTTTTAACAAATGTTGAAGTGGAAACATACCTGTTCCCACACATACTTAATGTTTAATGTTCTTCCATTCTGTTCTTCCATTCTGAAAGGCTTTCCCTTTTTGAAGTTGACTCATAGTGGTTAATGTTATTGTGTTTTAATCTGATGGGCCAATGCTGACTACCAGTTCCTGTCGTTTAATCTGCTGGGGCAGCCAAAGGAACTTTTAATCCCAAAAGGTAAACCAAACGAATGCATCCTTTGGCTGAAATCTGAGATGGTGCTCTGCCCCAAAGAGTATGGGGGGAACTGAAGATGGCCAATCATCGATCTGGCTCCACCTCTGAAGTTATCCAACAAAGCCAAACAGACAATACATTTTGGCTGGATCTCAAATGATACGCTTCTCCATTTCCCTTCATTTTATGCCTTCATTTGCATATCTACTTGCGCCTTAACTATTTGCACAAGGGTTCCAAAACTTAGGGTGTTGGAGCGATTCTCCTAATTCAAGTCCGTAGTGTTTACAAAAATGTATGGGGTTATTGAGCAATAGGAACATCACCATCTTGTGGTCCGAATTTGTTCATGGCAGCATGTATGATTGACAATTAACAAAAAAATACATCCCAAAGTTAAATACAATTTTAGCAAATTGACATTTTAGTCATTTAGCGGATGCTCTATCCAGAGTGCAAAGGTCAGTGCTGGAAAGAAGACTATCCAAATAATAAACATAAAACATATCTCAGGGAACATTCTCAATACTAAATAAACAATTCTCTTAGATGCTGCTTCAACCTTCTTGTCAAACATAATAAGCCGACAGAAAAAGACTAAAACAAAACCCCAAGAATAAATCATAATTCACAAAGGCATTTTGTAATGGTCACCTTGTTTTCCGGGCTTAAAACTGAAAACATATGGTTTGCATCAAAGAGGGCGGTCCAAAACATGGACATTGAGCATTTGAAAATACTCTGAATGGAGGAACAGATTAAGAACCTCTCATTGTGTTTCCCAACTTAAGAAAGAGGTTGAAGCTTTGTGTAGTGGTCTCTATCTAGTGGTCCAGTACATATTATACGCAAAAACCTGCGTTAGATTCCAGGGAATAGCCCTCTAAGAAATGGGCCAGTGAACTGGGAGAAATGGGTAAGTGAACTTGGGAAATGTTTCAGTGAACTGGGAGGAATGGGACAGTGAACTACGGAAATGGGCCAGGGATCTGGGGGTGTTATTGTCCTTGTGACCACTCGGTTTGGGTTTGGGTTTCTGGGCCTTCCTATGCCAGAAATGAAAGCTTTGAAGCTCAGTCTTTCAAAGCATCACCATTATAACCTTGGCTAGTCTTGCTGGGCATTAACTGATTATATACAATATTTTGATTGATGCAGGTCCATCAAAGCTTTTAAGGCTCCAATCACACCCTGGTGGGCAGCATAAAAAGTATTATTGAAGGAAACTCATTAACAGACATTCTCATGTTACAATAGTCACGGCAGAAAATTACTTGTAGGATTGATATCATATATTAACCAACTGTTCAAATACAAAACAAGTATGCAGTCTAAATGAGTCACCCTCTTGACTGAATCGGCTAAATGAATGAGCTAGTTGAATATAAATGCTTCATCTGTAATAGGGGTGAGAAGTGTAAGCTGACGTCACTGCATGTTTCTCGTGAGTCATAGGCTGTGGGCTAGAAGTCACGGAAAAGAGGGCGGAATTACCTTATGATGTTGTAATTTAACATAGCAAGTCACTTTTTCTAAAAATACCAGCCGAGACGGACAGAAATAGCAGCTTCTATTTTTGTTCGCTGTTTCTGTTGGATGCTTTTGTTGGTGGGTGTGCATGCGGGCAGGCAAGAGAGAGCAGAATGTGTTGTTTTGTTCCTCATTGTTTTCCTTTGAGAAAAAAAGAAAGAAAGAAAGAAAGAAAGAAGAGGACAGAGAGCAGCCGGATCAGTTGTCAATCAAACACTGCAACAAACTTTCCAAAGCTTCCTAAACCAAATTGCGGGAAGTTTTAAGTGTTTTCTGAGTAAAAAAAGGAAGCAACATATGGAATTATGTACCATGAAAATTCTGGGTTTTTTTGTTCCTTTGTCTAATATAAATGATTAACTTACTCTTAATATTACATACATATATTTTCTCCAGATAACATTTCAGTGTAAAACCTTAAAACCTTGAAATGATTGCAGGGCTCTTCAAATCAATACTCCAGAGTGAAGAAAAGCAAATTCTGTTGTAATAACTTATTACATTTTCTGACACTCAAGAATAGGCTGTTTGATAAATAACAGAGAGTAATTGTTTACTCTTGTCTGCCTGTCTCTTGCACTCTCACAGTCTCTGTCTTTCTTTCTGTGTGTCGTTATATCAAACACATGTCTCTCTCTTGTTTTTGATGGGGCTCTAGTTCCATTATGTCCAAATGCTACAGTTCTTAAAGGGAGTCTGTCTAGGTTTACTTGATTATAAATGCATCCAGCTTCCAAATGCATATTTCTGAACCAAACACTGAGTGATACATTCAGGAAATGATACACACAACTCTGTATGTCATTGATAAGTTACTGAATGTACCAATATATTCTTTTGACATACGTTACTGATCTAAGTCTGAACTGTCCACAAATGTTATGCTAACTCACTGTCTTAATGAGACATTTAGTCCTTGGTATTACATCAAGGTGGAAATATTATCTATGATGCATCTATTCAGTAATTTCCAAAAGTGAAAAGAATGAACTGACATTTATTTTATTTGTTTACTCAAATAACAAATAAGCAACAGCTGTATGGCTAGATGATTACAATAGTGTGTTTTGACCTCACACCTTAACAGAACAGCTTTTCCCTTTCATTTCATTTCTGTCTATAAAATATAATCTTCAACCGTAATGCTATCCCACTTTAAACTCTACCCAACCTGTACAGTAATAATGCCATGATTCAAAAGCTTATTTTATCCAGTCTGACAAATATTGATGTGAAACTTCATCACTTGGTTCAAGTATTACAACATCCAGCGCAGTGCCTCAGCCAGAAGATGTTCAGAGGAAGAAGTCCTGATGCCAAGTCGATGACGATCTCTTCCATGAGACCGTTTGAAGACTTTTAGATTGACTTGGATATTTTGTAGAGGTTCCAGTGCCAAGAAGTTATGTTGTTCAGGTCAATCACTTTCAGGCATGAATAGAGGGGTATTCTGCAGTGTTCAGATCAATCACGGAGTCAGGCAGGCTTTGATAAAGGGATGTGCTGCCGTGTTCAGATTAACTTTCTCAAGGCTGGACAGCCGTTGATATGAATTGTCTGGCCTTAGTGGTATGACCGTTTTAGCTTGTTTGCTTAGGAAGAAAAGTTGATCATAATAACAGCAATAGTAATGATGAGTGATTTAGCTGGAGGTGAAACAATAGAAACCATTGTACCTATGGTACAGTTTGACCACACCCGTCTATGATGTCATGTTTCATGAAAGTGCAGGCATTAACGAGATGTAGCGATTGGAAACAGGTTCATAGATTTGACCCGTGTGTGTGTTTTAACATCAATACCGCATGCGCGCACGCGCATGTGTGTGTGTGTGTGTGTGTGTGTGTGTGCATCCCTTTGTGTGTGTGTTCCAGCCAGTCAAGTGACTCCAGTTTTGTCGTTACAACAAACAAAACCCATCTTCCCAAAGACAGGGCCCAGGAGAGTACTGAGGGTCAGTGTACCGGCCTGCCCATCTCTCTCAACCAGCCAAGCCACCAGCCGAGTTCCATAACACACAGATATCTGTCAATCTACGACCATGGAAGGGAATTCTGTTCAGTTCTGTCCACTAGTTAGAGCCCAGCTCCTAGGATCAGTCCAGTCGATATCTACTCCTGAACAAATGTTGCAGACGTTCTATAAATAACCTGATCTGACTGAGCCACATCAGACTCAACCACACACACACACACACACACACACACACACACACACACACACACACACACACACACACACACTCATACATGTTTACTCAACTTTTTCAATGGGGACACCAAAAATTATTGCCCTATCTCTTAACCTGACCCTAATCCTTACCCTTAACCATAAACTAACATTTGTACCCAAAGTTCACTGTGCCCTAACTCCTAACCCTAGACCACAATGCCCCAATTCTAACCCTAATTTAGTGTTTGCCACAAACATATCATTTAGTGTTTCACCCAAATGTTTGCCCCAAATTCCTCTTTTGCTGATTTAACACACTGTTTGGGGATTTTCTGTCCTCATTTATATAGATAAGTAGGAAATACACACACACACACACAGACACACTAGATCCAGACCCCTCCACTGTTCATCCACTCATCCACACACCCTGGCTAAAACGCCTACAGTGTTAACCTTTCTAACTTATAATCTTGTATTATATATTGGTTGACGTCACAGAGCAAGCATCCCTGTAGTTAACTGTGTGTGCCAGGATAGATGTAAACACAATGTGTCACACCAAGACTGTTAAAATGCAACAATGTCAGAGCTAGTGCTATCGCACTGTCATCTTTCTGGAGCAGCGCTCAAGTGCTTCCATTTCAATATTTACTCAACATGCCATGTTGTCTCTCGCTCCCTCGACTTCGCTCTTTCTCTTCTCCCTCTGTGTTTTCCAGATTCTCTCTATCCTCTCCGTCCATTCTCCTCTTTCACCATGTTCTTATCTCTCTTGGTCCTCTCCTCCTCGCTCCTCTTTCTCCTCTTTCTTCTCTCTCATATTTCTCTTTTTTCTCTCTGCTGTCTCTTGCGTCTCTCCTTGATCTCTCCTTCCTTCTCTCCTTTCTTTTTTCTTACTCTATCTAAATCTCTTTCCCTATCCTATCCTCTCCCTGTCCCACCCCCCTCCCTCTCCTTTCTTTCTTCTCCTCTCATCTCCTTTCCTCCTTTCTCATTTGCTCCCTCTCTCGCTCACTTATTCAGTTGCTCCCCTTCCAGTCAGACCCAACAGGAATGACATGTTTCACCTTTTCATTATCACCCGAACAGCATTGAAGGCTATTATCGTCTTCCTAGGTTACCCATCCAAAACCTACAGTTATGAATCTTAATACAGTATATCCGCCTTTGAAGCCTGTATCATTCAGCATACTTTAGTGAAATATCTTCATCCACTGTTGTCACACTTTGATCACTAAGGTTGTAGTGAATCAAAAATCTGTTACAAGTGCTTACTATTAAGCGAGTCAAGTAAAGGACAGCTAGGGTATGAGTCTTTCAGAAATGACATATGGTATTATTTTAAGATATTTATGTTATAAGCTCTGCTATTTCACATATTTCTTTGTATTCCAGTGCTAATAATTTTTGGAAGCTCTACCTTATTGTTGTGATTAATAACTCCTCATCACCCAGGTGAAAAGTGGTACTGCATTTTCTCCATACTGGGGCTGCCTGAAGTTAATTCCATTGACTGTTAGAAGATCTAAAATCACTGAAATTAGTGCAGAAATATTGAATGCGTTTCAGTGCCTTCTTTTATCATACTGAATATCAAATCATGATCTGAATTCCAATTAATGAATTTAATCCCTCATCCATTTCCTCATTCAAATATTATAACGAGTGTATCGAGCCTCACCTTGTTCCCCTAGCCTTCTTACAAACCACCCTGATTGCGCAAACAGAATGCAATCCTGCAATTCAGGCATGCTTCACGGTGATGCCCGGCTGTAGGCCTACAGAGCAGTATACTCACGATGGTTGTTCATGAGATGACCAGCTGGAGCAGCCTTGGGTGATCCTGATTCAAGGTAGAGATGTCCTAATCCTTCCTCCCCGCGTTCACATTGCAGACCATTGTGTTCTCCCTCCCTGTCACCCCGCTACAGCCCCGTTCCGCTACTCACTCCCGTCTATTTATAATCAGCACGGAGTTGTCTGCCAGCTGGGTCCGGACTGGTACCTCCAGGATGGGGCCTTATCGTACTGCTCTATTTGAGCTGGTGAGGTCATCTGACAAAGAGTGATTTCTAGAAAATCTGTTTACACGATGACGTAGTTAGGGAGTTCCGGTGGCGAACGCGGTAACAGTGCAAGGCATATACACTTCAACACAACTGCAAACGAATCGGATAATTTGGATTTGATTCACGTTCCAATTACTGACTATGTCAAATGGTTTTGGTTGTCGGTTCATTCTTAATGAAACATTTTCATATTGGGAGACACAAACCAAAGTGTAATGGACGATGTAGAGTACTGTTTGAACATATGAGTATAGATTGAGACTGCAGATTGGGTTTGTCTGGCTCATGTAAATATTGACTATGGCATATGGATTGAATTCCAATAGAAGTAAAATGGTTTTAAATCCTGACAGAATTTTTTGATTTTAGAAGTGCTCTCATTAGAGGCAATGTATTATTTACTGTCACCATTGTTAACACACTCATACTGGTTCTATGAACAACATGCACAAAATCATTTTGCCAAATGCTAGACAGAAAAACATTTGCTCTAACCTACTGTATAAGGACTACTAACCTGTTTTCACACAAATCTCTGCCCAATTCACACTTTTTTGCAGAATTCTACACAAAACTGGTTTTGTAAAGCACAATTTTCACAATGTTATCATGAACAAAAACATAGCAATTAATAAAAACACTCCAATTATTGCAATTATAATACTCAAGGTGTTGAGGTGTGAACACTAAAACGCATATCTAGTCAACGAGCAGTCAGGACATTGGCGTGTGTGAAATGGACCACCCTAGAAAGATAATCTGTTTTGCTCTGTGTTTAGTTTTAATCTGTGAACAATGGATGACCACAACCGAGAGGTTGTAGAATAGAAAAATATAACAATGATGGCTGAAGAAGAGAAAAAGAAGAGAAAAAATAACAATGATCTCTAAAGAGATTTGTGACAATGTACTTGACCATGTTCTTGCAAAAGCTGGGTTGAGAACATTGTTTGAGCTATGTCACTGTTGCATCAATTGCATCCAGACTTTCAGAAATGAAAATAGGTTATTTGCTGTCAGTTTACCTGACCACTGTGCAGACCACCCTGTCTTCTGTACACTGAATACGCTAACATTTGTACACACACTTTGGTTCACTGTGCATAATTTCCAAATGTAATCTATCTTATACATATAGAGAAATTCAATCAAGAAGAATAATTCAAGATAATGGCATTTTTCAAGGTGTACAAACTGCCAAACAATTTCCTCTTGCCCAGGTCAGATAATGGATGCTGAAGTAGTATTAAAAAAATATGTTTATGACTATCACCTTATACCTGTGTAAAAGCAAAGTTTTCCATTTATAATGTTTAGTTATGTGTGAGAGGTCTGGGTTTTTTGTCAATATGGTGTGAGATTCATGAAGACAAGTAGTACATATTCAGAAATGTGTTTGCAGTCAAGAAAAACTAAAAACTAAAATTCTTGAAACGAAATGAAAAGTGTCAGCAAAGATACCATACATTGAGACACAGTGTCTGGACAACTGAGAAAACTTCCATTAGTAGTAAATGAAGTACACAGATCTCATTAGGCTGTTATGGATGGCTCCAGAGGGACTCCCATCACTAAGTATTCAAGTTCACTATTTCTTGTCTTTTTTTAACTTACCAACTCAGATTTAACTTACAAACTCAGATCCGGATGGCTGTGGATTGGATTTGACAAGCAGGACACAATGTTATGGAGAGCCATTTGTGTTAAATATCCTAATAGACCTTAATGTGTGGCCCACTGTCTTTCACAATACACAGGATGTGCTAATGACACAATATCAACAAAACAAAATGATAGATGGGTACAAAAATATTCACACAGAGTTTTTACCAGTTGTTTGATTTCTCTATGTAATGCAGATGTTGCTTACCGAGGGCAGTAGACAGAAGATATACCATGTGTTGCTTTTTCAGGGGTAATAATGGGCAGATTACATGTCCTACAGGGAATTCAAAGACATAAAGATAAGTGGGTGAATGGTGTATTTTGACAGAAAGCCTGGTCGGTGTGATGCTGTGGTAGGCATGTTCTGTGGGACGCCCCAGGTTACCTCATCTGATCCCCTGAAGAGGAGAGGAGTTATACCGTTGGCCCAGATCTCTTGAGCAGTTACCTCAGCTCAGCACTAAAGTCTCAGGATGAGCTGACTTGAATTGTTCCGGTCTGGTTTCACCAATGAATTGAGTGGTTGGCGGGGCGTCTGTTTTTGATCATTTGTAACGCAAAGGATGTCTCGCCGCTTAGCGAGTACCTCCTCCTCCGCTGACGTCCCCACAAAGGGGCCCAAGACAGAGGTTCCCTGACTGGCAACATCCTTCCACCACCCTGAGCACCGCAGTATGAGTAAAGCATATGTGGAGTGTTAAGGCTAAGGGGTTGGATTTACACATCTCCATTGGTTAAACAGAAACTTGAACAGAATAGGAGTGGCCTATTTAATTCAATTCTTTTGAATGTTGGGTCCCTGGAAGACTAACGATGGACCTGATGTGAGATATTAACAATCCAAATCAACATTCCTATCCAAAATATACAAAACTGAATATGCAGCTGGGATATCTCGACTGTAGTAAAAAATACTCTTCCATTGTGACTCAGCTGTTAAATACTCTTCCATTGTGACTCAGCTGTTATAAAGACAGCTTTGGGACTGAGCTGTTCTAATTTGTACCATGATGACCACAATGCACTATGATCTAATCCAGGAGAACAATCACTAAAATGTAAGAAATGTACACTTTTGAAACATGTTGAAAAAGTCAGCACCACCTCTGATGGATGGAACAGGGTCTACCTAACAATCTAACAACTGCCTAAATTTAGAGTTGATTGGGCAGTGCTGTTCTCCATGTCTGTGTATTACTGGCTGCAGTCCCAGTTATTACCTCAGTTTTAGCCGTTTTGACTGAGTGCGCTTGAGGACTGGTCTGAGAGCACGATGTCATCCAATCGTAACAAAAACTGTTGGTATGCTGAACCTGGCCCGGCATGGGGTGTAATGGCAAAACAAGCATGATTATTTCAGTCCAGATATATTATACCTTGCCCAGTGCAAACTGAAAACATGCTCATATTAGTGCCTGTGTTCACACAGGGTGGTATAGAAGAACAGAGTCCAGATATCTGGGTTGCCTCAAAGTCCCATTCAATAGTCCTAAAATCTTTATTGCATCTTGACATACATCCCAACACTGTATTTAAAGAGCATGTTTTTGTGTCCAGGCATAACACATACATTTCTGTAAAAACAAGTCTCCTGAAAATGTTGCTTGCAACATTTGGACTCCTGAATTCTCCTTGGGCAACTGAATAGTCTAATGAATATTTAATTGAGTTCAGTAAACATCTGCGAATTCGAAAATAAAATTCCAGGCCATCTGTCTGTGCTGTATCTAAACTGCAACTCGGTCGTGCCTCAAGACAATGAATGATCTAAAAAACAAGTCTACATCATAAAGGCTAAAACGCAATACAATAAACGTTTTGGAATGGCCTGGTCAATGTTCAGACCTGAACACTGTGGCAGGACCTTTAATGTGCCGAACACATGCTCAGAAAGAACACAAATGTTTCTGAGCTTAAACAGGTCAGTATGGAAGAGTGGGCCAAATCTCCTCAATACCCGGAGAGCCATGTGGAGATTTAATTGATTGCTTGACCAACATTTGTTACTGTATTTGGAAATATACAGTGCAATTACTTCTGTAGTTTTTATATTGTGTGATAGGTCTTGTTGCATGCAATGCAACTAATGGTGGTGAAACTAGTCATGTTATGCAGTTTATTGTGCAGTTGCCTCTCCCTCGCATTCATGCTTCACCTGGAGCCACTTTTACGAGTCCATGTTGTTGTATTTCAGTCATCCTCCAATAAGCACATGGCTGGACAACCATAGCATCGATATGGCAGTTTTCTTAAAGAGCAGACTATTTATTGTTACCTCGAAATTGTTCCATTAAATCCATTCATATTTTGAATAAAGCACACAGGAAATTGGAAAAACTCTCTTTGTAAAGCGCATTGTCACAATGGTGTCATGGTAGAAGACACTGCCATTCAATAAAAAAATAAGTTTTTCTGTACCTCGTTGTAAAAAGAGGTGTATTTTGACGGACCAGTTCTCTGATGTTTGTCCCCTGTGAGGCACCAGATCAGAATCACTTCCATAGAACAGAAACCATTCAAACCATTGAGCTGGACTGTGAGACCTCTGCTACTCTACCTTAGCCACTCATAAGTATGTCTGTTTTTTCATCCCTTGCTGCTAATTGATGCCACTTCTTTCATCTCCTGCTCTCTGAAGAACCTCTAGGCAGGTCAGACCCCTGTTTGTTTCAGATGTGTATATACAGGGCATAATGACAATATTGCACTGTGACAGCAATACTTCATTATGACAGCAATACTGAACTATGACAGCAAAACAGTTATTACACTATGAACCCATTACTGCACAATGACAGCATTACTGCACAATGAAAGAATTACTGCACTATGACAGCATTACTGCACAATGACAGCATTACTGCACAATGAAAGAATTACTGCACTATGACAGCATTACTGCACAATGACAGCATTACTGCACAATGAAAGAATTACTGCACTATGAAATGATTACTGCACCATGACAGCATTACTGCACAATGACAGCATTACTGCACTATGAAAGTATTACTGGACAATGACAGCATTACTGCACTATGAAAGCATTACTGCACTATCATAGCAATACTGCACTATGAAAGCATTACTGCATTATGACAGCATTACTGCACTATTAAATCATTACTGCACTATGAAAGGATTCCTGCACTATGACAGCATTACTGCACTGTGAAAGGATTACTGCACTGTGAAAGCATTACTGCACTATGATGGCAATACTGCACTATGAAAGCATTACTGCACTATGAAAGCATTACTGCAAAATGATGGCAATACTGCACTATGAAAGCATTACTGCACTATGATAGCAATACTGCACTATGAAAGCATTACTGCACTATGACAGCATTACTGCACTATGAAAGGATTGGTTCAATATAGCCCATTATTCAATTACTGCAGTTAGCAACCACCTGACTTCCCAAAAAAAGTATTTACAGTTTGTTAAATACACATCATATTGGTGAGTAATGTTTTAAAACTGTTCAATATAAAATGCTTTTCATGCACACTGGACTTACGACTTGTTCGTGCAAACCATTTGTTAAATATATTAAAAAGCGTGTATTAAGGGTTTGGAAAGTGTTCAAACAATGAGGCAGACATTTTGATTTATGAACTTTGCAATCAAGCTTCTTTCAGTGTCTTAGGTTCTTTAATATGTAGGCCTAAGCCATTTGTTTACGCTTCATTGGATTTTTTTCATTATGGTTTGTCAGTGCAATGATTACCAGACTTCACACTGCAAATCACATGTAAGAATTAAATATTAAAACTTGCTGACATCATATTAAAGTTTTTCACAACTGCTAACACACATTTCCTGAATGTGTGCCACATATTTCCGAAACAATAAACATACTTCATGAAACTCGTTTGACAAAACCCCAGGCTTTTCACAAAAAAATCTACATTAAGCTCAAACGCTCCCTTCGTTGTCATACCATGTACAAGAACACGATCAAGTACAGTGCCATTTTTATTCATACTAATAACTAAGATACTAAGTTAATGGTTGAATAATTATGAATAAACAGAGAATGAAAATTGTGGAGATTTTATTTTTTTATTGAATGGCAGTGTCTTCTACATGACACCATTGTGACAATGTGCTTTACAAAGAGAGTTTTTCCAAAAATGTATTTGTGTAAAACAGGTGAATAGTCCTTATGGGGCAGAGTAAATGGTTTTCCTCATGGAATAAAGCAAAAAGATTATGTGTATATTTTTCATAGAACCAGTTTTAGCAACTGTAAAAAACTTGAATATGAATAATACAAATGTCTTCTTTCATGTCTATCATCGTATTGCTTTGGGAAGCTAAAAACCAGGTTCCAGTGTGAAAAGGAACCATTTAAGAAATGCTGAACGTCATATTCTCAACAAATAGTTCTTCATTTTTTTTACAGCAACAACTCTAAAGGCTATGATGGAGTGAGTCTAAGGCCATAATTTAACAGGCATGTGTATTTAAAGGCTTACGACAAACAGTGACAAATAAAATCGAAATGTCTCTCTCGGCTTTCTCCCGGGTGTCTAAACATCATGTAGTCCGTGACTTTTATATGCCAAAGGAGTATGAAACATGTCCCTTCCAAGCCAACATAAACACACCACTGTTGTTTTTAAATCTACTGGGACATCTCCACACAGCCAAGCTAGGTTGCTCAGCTTACAGAAGAATCAATTTATGATTTGTCTTCAGTAGCTACAAAGGTCTTCAGTGGTGTGGTAACTTATGGAGCAAGCAGACAATACTACAAGGATAAAGGATCTCCCCCCCAACAATATCCATAATTATAGGTGTCCTAACTTAGCTAAGGCTTTTGACATCCGACAGTGTGTTTGTTGGGGAGTAAACATAGAGTTAAATGTATTTATTTTCTCATCAGTCATAATTCTTTGACTAGCATAATTTGTTTAGATGCTAATTTCTCGATTAAGCTGAATAAAATGTGTGATATTTTACAAAAAAAAACGTTTATATCACACATTTAACATTAAAATGATATGACACAAGGGAACGTTTGAAATGTAGTACCTGGAGATTAATGGGGAGGATCAAGATTTGAGAATTTCCGCACCGGGAGGATTTTGTATTTTTTTAAATCTATTCCAGGGAGGGTCAAGTCATTTGGAACTAATGAAATTCCAATATTTATCATTTACGAAGGATATGCTTATTATATCTCTATAAAGCCAAACCAGGCCTTTCAGTGTTCGAAAATCAATCGTAGGAATAATTTTGGAAAATGGATGGCTCAAGTCAATTTGTGTTTGAAGGTTACAAAAGGATTTTAGCAACCTGCATATAGGTTTATTGTGTGAAATCCAAAGTATTACCAATAGGAAGAGGGGTTTAAAATAAATTAGCTTTACATTTATTGGTTGCATACTACAGAGGTAATGTAGCCATGGTAAGCTACATTAGTTGCCATGTAGCCATAATGTGCTAACAAAAGACCTAAAAAATATTATAATTATTGCACGGTATAGATCAGGAGAGAGATATAAAATGACTTCAAATATTACATGTATCACAGAAGACTGTAAAGACCATGTTAAGAAGTGGAGGTATGATCGTGTTCATCAGGAAGGCTACCAATAGACCAATGGCAAACTTATGGGAGGTGCAGTGATTTCTGTCAGGAACAGGGCACTAGCTGCATATTACAAACAGTGTGAGTATTCTCCACAAGTCTGAGCTGTGGGCTTGGGTAGCAATATAGAAAACATTTCTCAAACAAAAGAACTTCAAAGCCTCTATACATTTTGATAGAAGACTAATTCGGTCAACAAGAAACATTCAGGAAAATGTGTTATGGTCTGAGAAATGTCATTAATTTCATAAGGATGTCATAATTTATATATTATTATTGATAATTAAACAATAAAGCTGATAAGAAAAAATATAAATGATGAAATAAAACTGTAAACTAATATAAAAATAACAAAGTAGAATCGCTTTATTTGTTTTATCTTTCTAGCTTTCTTACTTTCTTCTGGAATTCATTTTGAAATAGATTCCATCATTGCTAAATTTGAGACTATTATTCATGGTTTTAATATCATTTTGATAATATGTTAAGCATCCTTTTGTGGGAGTTCACAGAAGAATGTGTATTGACAGCAAAATACATGGTGGGATGGTGTCTGACAGACAGAAACATTTATTTAATTATTTCATTGTCATATTTTCTTTTTAACCTTGTTTATTATTGTGTATGGTTTTTTTGTCATAATTTTGCTCACTGCTCTACTAATTGAACTGAAAATCATGATTATCAATTCAACTTTTGTTATATTTGGTAATGCAAGTTAAATATTATTGGCTCGACTATGATTCTGCAATATGTACATTGGTACATACATCAACTTTATTGGTACTACAATACACCTTATTGTACTGCGCCTGTATTCCGAGTGTATGCAATGCAGGCAGCATCTTGCCACTCAGAGTTTTAATTCACTGGGAAGGCTTCATGTCATATTGTATAACAAACTTTATAGATTATCCAGATTGTCCTGTTCTGGCATTATGCCCTACTCTGTGGATGTAGTCCTTTGAGTGATTGGGGATGTCATAGTTATAGCAGTCTAAGGGTGGAATTTCCAGTCCTGTTGATGTCACACTGGTTGCAAACAGCACAGGGAGTAACTTGGATTTGAACTTGAAGCATTTCTTCTGAATCTTCTGTCCATCCAGTACAATGGCAGTTATTCTGGGGTTCCTGAGCAGCAGCGCCACCCACGGGGCATTGTTACAAATGCTAATAAAGATCACGACAATGTTTCCTGACTGTCAGGAGGACAGTCCTTGTATTTGGAGTTTATGAACAAATATTACTTGTGCAGTTGCGTATATGTGGTTGTGTATTACATTATATTTGTATTACAGTTTTTCAGAACTACAGACATTTCCAAGAAATTTAGTACATATTCTCAAAACTATAAACACATTTCCTGATACCATATTGCCCAAACCCCAGACACACAAAACCTAATAACTAATACTATCTGACATACAGTATCATTGAAACTTTGCTGTCAAAAGTCACAAAAAGCATAAAATACTACAACACTATTGAATACCCATATAAATATTCTAAATATTCTATATATGTACTCAAGTTCATGTCATGTAATGCATGCAGAGTAGAGAAAACTGGGTGGTCAGCACAGTACCCAGATAAATTTACAGTAAGTAACCTATTAATTTCAAAACGTCTGGAAAATAGATGCCACAGTGAAATAGCACAGGTTTGGCTCTACTCTCGGCCCAGTTTTGTTCATTTTCATTCATTGAAAAAGAACATGGTCAAGTATAATGTCAAGAATGTCCTTGGAGATAATAATTTCTCTTCCATTTCCTCTCTACCTCCCATCCTTAACGCAATCATAAATTACTGCATGGTCCAAGACTCATAACAACATAGATACCACATCCCTAACAAAATGGCAATTAGAGAATTTTAGGACACAAAAATACACTTTTTAAAACAAAAGCTATTTTTGAAACACCAACACTGATCATGCCTACACTGTAAAATAAAGTGTGAAAACCTGTAATTTTCCAGCAGCAGGGGTGTCGTAAAATGTCAGTTAAAAAATATAGCTATTTTGTAAAACTGCATAGCGTAAATTTACATTAGTAATTTGTAGAAATATAGAGATGAACGTTACTTCAAATAAAGTATATTCATGTAATTTTCTCCCCCAAATTCTCCCTTATGTTGCTGTCATTTGTATCTTTTAAAAATGTTTGTTCTTCAAAGTTTTTTGCATTTATACATCAGCTATTTACATTTTGATGACTCATGCCTTACCAATGTCTACCAGACACAATGTTGGCAGAAGTATGCAGGAGTCAGAGATCTGCTTTGTCAGAAATGATCATAGATGCAGCAAAGCACACCAAACAGAATTGTCTTCGTTTCTGTGTTTGGCACACAAGCATGACCTTTATCCCCAGAAAACATTCCCAGAGTAATCCTGTACATTAATAACCAGATGGCAAAAAAGTTCTGTCACCTTCTTATCAATTACAAAAAACATAAACATTAACAAAATTAACAACCAGAAAGAATGCTGGAATATCAATAATGAAAAAGAAATACTCTGTATATATACTCTTCAAATATATATAAATATATAAAAAGTGGAAAAACAGATAATTCAGATTTTTCACAATAGCAGACTTTTCCAGTTATATTTACAGGACAAATGTTAAATGAATTTTATGTCTAATTTAAAATAGAATTTCAATCTCATTCTGAAATACAGAAAAATACATGTCAGATTTCAGGTAAATTACTGTAAAATCAGATGCATTTTTACAGTGCACATGGTGTTCTGTAGGAGTACTCTATCACGTATCTTTGCCTGGTGCTAGCATCCAATGCACCCATTATAAGTAACTTTAACAGATCTCCAGGGGAAACAGCACATTCCTATTTATCCTGCATTTGTCAATTTATTATAATTTCATTTTGTAAAGCAGATTCACACTTTTTCCACTTCCCAATCTGGTCATAATTTCAAATAAATGTGTTTCTTCTACAATTTTTCACTACTTAGCTAGGACAACTTCATCCAGATGAATAGATTCATATTAAGCATGGGTGGGGTTCATTGTCATAGTAAACTAGCAGTTTTTTTAAACTAGCCATATCTAATAGGAGTAGCTATAGGTGTTTGACATGATTGCTATCCAAAGATCTCCGTAATTACTGTTCTAAACATACAGTACCCAAAAGAAGCAATATGTCAATATCTACAACCAATGTTTGTTTAGTAAAAAGCAAGGCACTAATGAACACTCAAACACATTCAAACACACATTGCTTCCAATCTACCAATGTATCTATCATACTGACCTGCCATTGTGTTGTGCAATTTAAAGCTAGTTAGCTAGCTAGCAGTATCACATCTACTGGGATAATATTTAAATAACCTTCCAA
The DNA here is from genome assembly GCA_016801105.1 of Esox niger. Classification (NCBI taxonomy): domain Eukaryota; kingdom Metazoa; phylum Chordata; class Actinopteri; order Esociformes; family Esocidae; genus Esox; species Esox niger. Next base: position 58,758 of record JACXGJ010002843.1, read on the forward strand.
GAAGAGGGGTAGGGTCTGGACCAAAGCAGGATGTATTGACTCCTTTGTAATATGAAATGAAAAACATGAACACTTTAAACATGAAACGTTCAGATCCCGTTTGTCCATCATTACACATTCTGATGTAATAGAGTGCATTGTTTAGCAGGCAAATCCCATTCCTTCACTCTTTCTTGCCAGTTATCTGTGAAACAAATCTCACTGACCTAGACATTTCTCTAACATGATCAAGGACATTTGACCACCCATGGGTCAAATGCCCCTTTAACTACAATGCACAACATCTTTGTTGTGCCCCTCGGCCCAGTCAATATGGAGGCACCTATGCTTTGTATTGCAGATATCACCACATGAGCAAAAACATCAAATAGACAAAAGAAGCATGCAGAGAGACAGAGAAAAGAGAAAAAACATGAGAAGAGAGAAAGAATAGTGAGAGAGATCAGATACAATAAGAGATGAGGAGAAAGAAAAGAGAAAGAACAAAAAAAGAAAAGAGGAGAGAAAGCAAAAATGAAAAAAGAAAGAAAGAAAGGAAGAAGAGTGTGAAATAGAGGAGAGGGAGGAAAAAGAAGAGAGAGAAAATAGGGAAAATTAAAGAGAGAAAATAGAGGACAGAGAGAATGAAAGTGTGAGAAGAGAAGGAAATTATCCATCACCACAGGTAAACTGTAAACAGTCTAATGACACATGGCAATATAAAATGGAAAATTCAAATAAACAGCAGTGGGCCTGTTTGGAGGCTGCCCTGGTACAATAGCCCAAACAGTTGGGCATTTGAGTAATCATTACCCAACATAACTCTGAGCAGTGGCTATGTTAAATAAACAGTATACTTGTGGAAAGCATATACAACTAGGCCCACATTTACTTTAAGCAGATTACAGGAATCTGTGAGGTACGGGACACTGGTCTGCCTTGGGGGCCTTGGCATCCCTGACGTCATATCTTTACCAGGTTTAACCAGAGGAACCCTAACATTACAGAGAGGACAATACACTTCTCCAGGTAGCTGAAGACCTACCAAATGTCAGCTTGATCCAGAGCTGAATGTTCAGCTAACTCCTCATTATATGCACAGTATGCAGTTTAAAAATGCATATATTCAGTACATATTAGATACAAAGAGGAGAATATACACCACTTCTGCACAGCAAATACAGTACTAGTAATCTGTTCCATCTTATATCTGGCATTTGTTAAAGGAAGTGATACAGTGAAGAGAAGATAATAACTTTCTCTTACTATCTCTTTCAGACTGTCTCTTCCAGCCCAACCCCCCCTCCCCACTTCATGATATCCAGTTCATGTCATGGCGACAACTACCAGCATACTTTATGATAGGAGTCCTTCAAGGCGCACAGCACTCCACGTTGTGTCTTATCACCCTGTTCACTCAACCAGAAAATGCAGACAGACACATTGGAGTAAACCCATTCATCAGTACTATACTGGACCTTAGAGATGCCCGGACAAGTTGTGGTTTGATTGCAACAGTATTAAGCAACCAAACCCCAACATGTATGGTTGAGTGCATCGCTCCTGTAATCAGCTAGAAGGATTCGAACCCTGGTCTCAATAACACTGCTAAACACAAGGCAGTGACTTTAACGCCATTCAATGGCCCCTCTGTGCGTCTTTCGGTCTCTCTCTCTCTCTCTCTCTCTCTCTCTCTCTCTCTCTCTCTCTCTCTCTCTCTCTCTCTCCCTCTCTCTCTCTCTCTCTCTCTCTCTCTCTCTCTCTCTCTCTCTCTCTCCT